>APFE030673145.1:3649-15503 GCA_000404065.3 Pinus taeda | reverse complement strand
TTGGGCTGCCATCCTTAATGTGTTATATTCAAACTCAATGGACAACAAGGCCTTTTTCCCATATACCAACTCATAGGGTGTGAATCCAGTGGTGGTATTCCATGTGGTATTATAGGCCTAGGTGGCCTCAACTAGTCTTTCTGCCCAATCCTTCCTACTGTTGCTCACTACCTTGGTTAAGATGCCCTCCAATGCCCTGTTGGTCACCTCCACTTGCCCATTAGCTTGTGGATGATAGGAAGTGGAGGTCTTCTGCATGATCTTGTGATGGCTGAGCAGGTCTTTAATCATGTTGGAGGTAAACTGGCTGCCTTGGTCTATGACTAGCTCTCTAGGGTACCCAAATTTTTAGAATACATTCTCCCTTAGGAACACAACCACCTTTTCTTATGTTGTTACCTTAATTGCCTTAGTTTCAGCCCACTTAGTCAAATAATCAGTGCACACAATAATGTACTATTTTTTCTTTGAAGGAGGGTTGATAGGCCTAATGAAGTCCATGCCCCACTTGTCAAATGGCTCGAAAGTACTTGAGGCTGCAGGGGCATTTCATCTCTTGGAGTAGGCCTTCCCATCCGCTAGCATCGATCACACTGACTAGTGTACCTTTCCACATCTTGATGAAGAGTGGACCAATAATACCCTGCTTATAACACTTTGAATGCTATCCTTTTTTCTACAAAGTGACCTCCATAAGGCCCATCATGACAGGTTAGAAGGATTTCAAAGAATAACTCTTCCTTGACACACCTTCTCAAGATTTGAACTGGGCCAAGTTTGAAAAGATTTCCCCCAATCCAACTGAAGGGGGCGCTTTTCCTGACTATCGTGTTCTTTTCTTTAGAGGGCAAGTTTGGTGGGAATTGTGTTGATACCAAATAGTTTGCTATATCAGCAAGCCATGGAGAGAGAACTAAAATAGAAAACAAATGCTCGTCAAGTAATTGGTCATCCACCATTCTTGCTTCACCTGTAGGCACATTTACTCTAGATAAAAATTCTGGATCAACATTTTCCTTACCAGGCTTATCAACAATGATTAGATCAAACTGTTGTAATAAAAGCAACCATCTTATAATTCGAGCATTCACATCTGGTTTGTTCATTAAATATTTGATTGTAGCATGGTTAGTATGCACAAATGTTTGATATCCTGTAATGTAATGCCTGAATTTGTATAATGAATGCACAACAGCCAAGAGTTCCTTTTCAGTCACTGTATAATTTAGCTCAGCCTTTGACAAGTTCTTACTGATAAAATAGATGGCATAAGGTAGTTTTTACTCTACCTAACCTAGGGCTACTCCTATGGCTTTGTGTGAGGCACCAACATGAATATGAAAGGTAAGGGCCCAGTTTGGGCCTCAAATAATTGGTGCAGTGGTTAACTTACCCTTTAGAATGTCTAAGGTCTCTTAACAACTTTTTGACCATATAAACTCAGAATCTTTGGCCAGCAACCCAAATAAAGGAGAGGCCAATTTGCTAAAGTCCTTTATGAACCTTTGGTAGTATCCAACTATCCGCAAGAAAGTTCTAACATCTCTCTGCTTTTGAGGAGGTGGGGCCCTTTGGATTATGGCTATTTTGTTCAGGTCCACCTGCAGTCCTTGCTGAGATATTGAATGACCTAGCACAGTCCCTTCAGTCATTAAGAATTCACATTTTTCAGTACTGAGAGATAGGTTCATTTCAATGCATTTGTGCAGTACTTTGCCTAAGTTAGTCTTGGCTTCATGAAAATCATAGCCATAAGGTGTAAAATCATCCATATAAATTTCCACTGCATCATGGACTATTTCGGAAAAAATACTCAAGACTTCTCTCAGGAAAGTGGCAGGAGCATTGCATAGGCCAAAAGGAAGGACCCTATAGGCCAAAGTACCCTAAGGATAGGTGAATGTGGTCTTATCCTGGTCTTCTAGGTAGATTTGGATTTGGTTGTACCCACTGAATCCATCTAGGAAAGAAAAAAACTTTTTCCCTGCTAGGCCGTCTAGCACTTGGTCAATGAAGGGTAAAGGAAAATGGTCCTTCTTTGTGGCTTTGTTAGACTCCATGTAATTGACACAAATCCTCCACTTACCATTTTTCTTGGGAACTAACACTAAATGGGAGACCCACTCACTGTTGGAGATAGGGTAAATGAATCCTGCATCTAGCAGTTTTTGTAGTTCTTCTTTGACTATATCTTTAAGAGCTAGATTCATCCTCCTTTGTGGATGTCGGACTGGCTGGCAACCTTCTTTGATGTATATGTGGTGAGTACAAACTGAGGGGTGTACTCCCTTCATTTCCTTGTAACTCCAAGTGAAGGCTTCTAGGTTTTCCTTTAACATGTTGCATAGCTTCTCCTCCTCGAGAGCAGAAAGAGACGAATTATTTTTCAAGGTTTTCTTTGGGCTCAATTATATGGTTATGACATGGAGTGTGTTGGAATTGGCCAAGAATAAGTCAATTGGATGATTGTTATTGGTTTCCCTTACTTATTCTTCCAATGGTAATGAACCATGAGTTGGATTTTAGAGCAGGTGTTCAATCAAGTGATCCTCATCTTGTTGTCCACCTCCCATGGTTGCTTTTAAAGCATAAGGTTGGGTGAAATAAACCTCATCTTCTTCCTCCTCCTCCAACAATAAAGGTAAATCATTCTCTCAAGACGGTTGAGTAGGAGGGTATAGGACTAATTGCTTGGACATATTCCCATTCTTGATGGTCATATTCCCAGCTCAGCAGCTGATGTAAGAATCGGCTGTGGCCAACCATGGCCTCCCAAGGATGAGAGGATAACTAGTAAGCTTAGCCTTAGGCTAGAGAACTAGAAAATCTACAGGGCACTCCTAAGAGTCAATGGAGACCATCACATCCTCCACAATTCCCTCGGGGTTTACTATGGAATGATCTCTAAGTTGCAGAACTGTTATGGTCTTCCTCAATGACCTGTGGAGGTTGAGCTTGAGCATGGTGTCCTTAGTCATCACATTAATGACAGACCCAAGATCGATCATAGTGTGTGGGACAATGGTGCCATTGATGTGCACATCTACTACAGGGCTTCCAGGGTCCAAATATTTTGGACATATTACCTACCCTGGCACTAAGTCGGATAGTTTCCCAATGACATTAATGGTAGGAACATCCCTTTTTCGCCTCCCTAAATGCTTGAAGCATTTCTCCTTCATCAACTTATTGTAAATGGGAACATCTTTTATTGCCTGGAGAAGGGGGATATTTACACAGATTTTTCAATTCTCCCAAAAGTTCAACTTCTTCTGGGGTACGCTGGAGTGTTTGGGCTAATCTCTCAAGAAAGGGTTGATTTACTTGAAGGTTGCTTTCCTCTATTTCTTCCTCAACCTCCCTAAGTAGAGGGGGAGGTTCGCTATTCGGGAGAACTCTCCCGGATCTCAGGTTAATCTCCTGGATTTCTACAACATAAGCTAGATATGATATCTCTCCATTGTATACTTGTTGAGCCTACCTATTGTTTGGGTTCGGACTTGGCTGCGTAAGCATCTGGGGTTGCTTGGGTGGAGCGAAGTGTAGGAGTTGTGGTTGGGCAAGCGGTGGAGGCAATAGAGCTGGGGCATTGTTGTATTGGGGCCTCCACCCCTGGAGTGGTATATTCCACTGAGGTTGTTGCGGAGTGTAAGGTTGAAATGACTGGATGGCTAGCTGGGAATGATACTGAGATGCATAGGACCAAGGAGGGGTTGTAGACCAGGAGGGATGAGTAGGGGGTCCCTAAGAAGATATACATGTGGTTTTTTTGGGGTTCTAATATGCATAGGGTGACCCTTGTGGTCAGCTCCAGTATTGCAACAATAATTTTGCAACTCCTGGGACTCCCTTCTTTACTTTTATCAACCCGGTAGTTCGTAACAAACTTGGAAGTGACGGTGCTGTATGCACAAGTAATAGCTTTTGCCGCAGCTATCACTTGGTCAGCTGGCACAAGTCTGCTAGGGGCTCAAGCAAACTTATATGACCTTTGAGAAGAAGCTTGTTAACTGATGGATGGAAGCTAATCTCAAAGGAAGCTAATCTGCTTGTGAAAAGAAACTGAGAAACTGAAGGAAAGTGCAAACCCTAGCAAACCCTAATTCTACTAGCTAGTCCTACTGATGCAAAGAAGAGAATGCAAGCTACTGAAAGAGATGCCATTACTTCTATTAAGGTAAAATACGTGTGTCTAGACTACCTCTATCTGAAGAAAACATCTTTTTGTATTTTTGAATAAGTCATCAGTTTTATCATGCATAGGCTTTCACTGTTCTTGACTATGTAGAGGTGGATCAATGAGGAGAAATGATTGGAAGAGGTCAGGAAGGTTCAGACAGGGCCTAAGGATTCCCTAACACTCTTCCAGAGAGTTTCACAAAGTTTGGCTATCAATAAACCTCATTTGTGAGCTTCTATAGGAAGTCTGCAAGGGTTCTACAGGATGTTCAGGAATTTCTACAGGGTGTTTAGAAATTTCTACAGGATGTTTAGAAATGGGATTTTGGAGGGTGGATGAGTGAGGAAAGATGAAGGAATGGGTATGGAGATAGGATAGGGGTCTGAAGTGGCCCAGGGACTAGTGGATGGAGTTGGGAGAAGGTGTAGATGGCTAATTTTCTCAAAGAAGGCTGAACAAATGGTTGCACAAAAAGGTAGGGTTACGTGGGCAAGATGACAAATGTGAGACGAGAAACCTAGTTAGGAGATGGAAGAGATGGTTCTAATGAAGTTTGGGTGGATGAAGAAGTGGTAGAGGCAAACTGCACTGTGTATTTCCAACTGAACCAATAAAGACTTGCAAGTAATCGAAGTCCTAGTTATACCTACCTAATTTGATCTAGCTAACAATAAAGTAAATGAACAGCAGCTTTATTTGCAAGGGAACCATATGTATCAACTATGCAATGAAGCATTTCAAAGATCTGAACATGTAACCAACTTCTGCAAATAAAAACCGTACACTAGTGATTGCATGGTAAAGCAAAAATAGTGTTTTTGTTTGGGACAACAAGGTTACTTTGATCCCAGCCCCTGATCCTATGAGGGAGAGGTGAAACCAAAGGTGCTTGTTGGCCTTTTTCTGGAGCTTTTTCCTTGTTGATATCCTACCAACCTAATATAAACATCAGAAGCATTTCTAACCATAACCAGTGACCTAGTTAATCAACACAATTTAATCTACCTAATAGAAATAAGTTTGCAAATGCATAATAGAGAAACAACGATGCATAAAGGAAAAATATCAATACATAAATGAGGCCTTGGCTCTCACGTTGGGCCCAACCCTAAGAGCTACGACTCCTATAAAGAACTCAGAGCTGATACAAAATAGGACTGCTTGTCATTATCAAAAAATAGTCATCAACCGAAAGTTATGCCACAATGGCTACAAGAAAACGAGCTAAAAGTGACAGTACTATAGTGCAAAAAATGCAATCGTTTCAAAATTAAAATACGAAGGCTGAGGCCTTCTTATTTATACATCACGAGGGGCCTAACAAGCCTCCTAAATCCAAGGGACTCGGCTGTCCCAACTGCTAGTAGATAGTCCCTTTTCCAAAATCTGCTTGGCTACCTTTAAGATCCATTTTGGTGGCTTGTGAGCTCGGATTTGAGGGTGGAGATCCTGATGAAGGGCTATTTAATGTCAGAGACAACACCCCTACGAATCCTCACCTCAAGCTTGGCTGTCACCTAGCCCATGATTGCTTGGTTTTGCTCCAACATGTGTCCAAAAAACCTAAAATAACCACGTATTAGCCTCCTAGGTAGAGTGACCACCCTTATTCGTTCAAATGACATAAACATACTAAAAAAATGCATAATCTATGAAAAATGGAGGATTGAACAACGACAATTAGGCAAAATGAGCCCAATACGTTACCCAATTCGGGGCTCATCATCAGCCCCCTACTAAATGGGTTTCTCATCCTCTAAGCCACTAGTCCAGCTCCTCGTCCTTAATTGCTTTGATCGCCTCCCTCACATCCCAGGCTTCTAAAGTAATATCTTCTTCACTGTCATGGAATCCGGCCTTCCTTTCCACCTCTTCCCACTGCTTATGCTCTTCTTCTTCTATGCCTCCTTCTAGCAACCCCAAAATCAAAGGTGGACTTAACTTGAGGCCTATTCAGCTGGCCTGAAGATTCTGCATAGACTTTTTGTAGAGAGGCACTCGTGCCAAGGCCTCCCTCATTCTAGTTGGGGTGTGGTATTCCCTGATTTTGAGGCTGTGGGACAATGTGTTCCACCTATGGGTGCAAGCATGAACATAGTTTCCCCCCAATAGTCACTCCATGTCCTCAAAATGTGCTATGACATGAGTCTGACGATCCATGTACTCTAACAAGGCCTGAGAGTCAGTTGCTAGGTGCTGGTGGGCGGATATCAATGTTAACGGGTCCCATGGCTCTGCTCTAATCAGCAGTGGTTCCTGTAGTTCCCAGTCCATGACATTTCTAACCTCTGCTGCTCTCTTTTCTTCATGGTTTAGCCATGAGGTCATGGCCATAAGCTGCATGTCCCCTACTGCTATGTTGGGGTCCCACGAGGTCATGTTGGGAAGGGCCAAATTATGAAGGTAGAACTCTGATAGCTTGGCCTTGTCTTCTGACGAATTGTTGTTACATAAAGCTACGAATTGTTGGGGGTTTTGGATTTGAGTGATACCCCTCTGTGCCAAAGTGTTTATCTAAAATTGTAGCCACTAATCCCTGAGGTATAGGGCGTAAGACTTGGCCGGCTGCCTACATTGTAGAGCTTCCATTGCCCAACTGGCCATGCAGGCCAGTTGGGCCTCCTTCTCTTGTGTCTGCTGTTTTAGAGATTGTATCTCTAGTCCTGCTTGCAATTCTCTTTCCTGTAGTTGCTGATTTAGTGTCTCAAGTTCAGCTTGCATTCCTTCCTTTCTCTGAGGCTCTTCTGTGATGTCTTTGGCTACTGTGGCCTCCTCCTGTTGCTATTGTTCTCCCAAGAGGTGAGGCCTGTCTTCTTCCCTCTATCCTTGTAACTGTAATTGTTGTCTAAGCAACTCATTCTCTTCTCGTAGCTTGGCCTGCTGGTAGCTCTCCACATGCCGTAGCCTTGCCAATTCTCTTTGGGCCTCCTTGAGCTTTTCCTTCAGAGGACCTATATCTGCCACCCCCTTGGATTTAGTGATCTTCATCCAAGTGTGGGTCCTTACTCTTTCTTCCTCTAGTGCTAGGAAAAGTGGCACTGTGAACTTTTGAGGAATGATTTTCCCGACCTCTAAGAAGTTATAATAAGAGCCTAGGCTAGGTTGGGGGCTTGGTTCCATAATGGTATCAACCTTCTCTTCCTCCGGTGATGACTTGGCTGCTTTTTCCTCCATCTTTTCGGTCTCCTTCGGCCTAGCCAATGTTTCCTGTAAAGCAGCCTTGGCATCCTGTAGAGAGGCCTCCGAGTTCAATTTTTCCATCCTTTCTTTCCATTTGGATGTCTTCGGGCTTCCCCGCTCATATGTGATGGATGTCTTCTGTTTGGATGGGGTGTCTCCAACTGTAATTGGTCCTTTGGACTGTTTCTCCTTTGGTCTGCCAATTTTAATCCTCGTGCTTCTTCTCGCCTTAAAATACATGGAAGGCTCCCTCTTCTACTTTTATTTTTTCTTTGGAGATGTGCTGAGGGCAGCTAGCACAGCTGCTACCTCCCTAGCTAGAATCTTAGGAGATTCTTCCTTCCCATGCCCTTTTCTCAGACTTCCTGTAGAAAGTCTTGTGCTGACTAGTTTCTGGCTTCCTGTAGAAGCAGTTTTTGGACTTCCTGTAGAAATGGCCTTCTGGCTTCTTGTAGAACTAGTTAGCACTGTTTTGGCCTGCTTCATTGGGGGTGCCTTCTCCTTTAGCTTGGTTGTGGCTGCCTTAGGTGTGCCTTCACTTTCTTGGACTTTTTCAGTCCTTTCTACCCTGCTCTGCAATCTCTTCTCCCTGGGTGTTTGTGTCATTTTTCCACCCATCGTTTCGGCCTCAGCAACTTGGCCTTTCTCATGTGTCTCTTTCTGTCCTTGCTTTGGTGGTTTGCCCGGGGTTTCCTGACCCTTGGCTTTCTTTTCTGCCTCAATGTGCTCCTTCTCCTCGCTGCTAGAGGAAGTGAGTTCCTCGGCCAAAAGTCGGATGTCATCATCCTTAGACATATTGCGAAAAATCTCCCAGGAGAGAGGGACAGTGTAGGTATGGAGTGCATCTTTTACTAGGAGCTTGTTAAGCCCATGATGGGCTAGCTGGTCTGGTGTCCCCTCCCTCAGCTTTGTGGCACACTCAATAAAGGATTGCAGGAGGAAGTAGGGGATGCTCAACTTTTGTTCTATGGGAAAATCCATTTTGTGCCTGAGTTCAGTTAGCAAACGGAAGTGATAACCATATACAATATTGAACCACCCCTCACAGGTAATATATTTCATAATTTGAAGGCTGACTTTGCTCCAAAATGGTTGTAGGCCGGTTCTCCAGACCCCATTCTTATCCTCTGAAAACTATTCCTCTGGTAAGAAGAATTCCTTTTTAGCCTTTTGGCCCAATTTCCTCTCCTCTTTATCCCGGGGTACCCCCATTGGTAGATCAGTGACTCTGCTAATGAGTTGTGGGGTGAGCTTTAGGGTCAACCCTCTAAAGTTTACAATGGCTAGTGTCTTCGATTTAGGCTTCAGGGACCTTAGGAATTCCTCTGTTATTTCATCATCGTGACCTTGAATTTTGTCACAGAAGGTCATCCAGTTTGCACGGGAAAATAATTTTACAACCTCAAGAGTTTCTTGCAGTTTCTTAGAATTTGAGGGTTCCTTTCTGATAAACCCTCCTGGCATGGTGAAAAATACTCTATTTTAGCTTGTGCTTTGAGTAGAAAGGGAATTCTATGCATGTTTCCTCCTCAGAACGTTGAAAACAGTATCTCTAGGCCACTTCGTATCAATTCCCTGGTTTTAAAACTCAACTTCCCGTGTACAGAAGGACGACTCGGGTTTCCCTAAACAGAGTGTAGAGCTAAATTTCAAGCATATACATAATCATGTAAAATTCACATTTTTTTCTCCCACCGGTTAGCCTTGACAGTGTTTCAACTCCTCTACAGGAGGAATTTTCTTCAGGACCCGTGGAGAAAATCTTGGACGCAAACCAACAAAGAAAATTTCACGCAACCACAAGTAAACTGCTATTTTGGATTCACAGACAGACTTTCTTTTAATTTTTCCTACCCCAGCACGTTGAATTCACCACCTTTTGAAATATCATGCATGGGAATGGTGTGTTCGGGCCTACCTCTCTAAGAATAGCCAACCTCGACGTAGACAGTCCAGGTTTCTTTGTTATGCCGGGTTTCCTATAGCGCTCCTTCCTGTAGAAAGTTTTTCCGACTTCTGAAGGACGTCACAGTGATTTTGGACAAGTCTGAGACGCGGAAGGACGTTGGAACAGGCCAAGAAGCCCAGGCTAACAAACTACAGAGGAGGAGGACGTGTACTCTACTGCAAAAACGATTGCAAGTGCGAATGACAACGGTTCACCATGAGTTATTCGACCGGGCAATTTGAATTATGGCGCAATTCATGGCGCAGGGGTGAGCTGTCTAGGCCGATATGTTAGAAAACATCACAACCATCATTCTCCGGTGTGTCTCTGACCACCAAATCCTTCCTTCTACCATTCACCACCACCATTTCTGTCACACTGTCGATTCTTCCCGACTGGACACTTCCCACGTGTCAACTACCCATCTCTTTGGCATAAATGAGCTCGTTCGGATCCTACGAGGCCATCCGACGGGTTGTGCGTGGCCAAAGACTGGCCACCAAACTTGCTCAATCCACCCATTTCGTATTCATGCAAATTTTAGAGTATAGTTCATGCAATTCGACGAATAAGGTTAGACACTTACCTATGTGGCTGTGGACGTGTTTTGCAGGCTTCGGGATGTGGAATGTTGGATTTGCTTGCTGCTGCTTTGTGCATAGGCACTGGAGCTCCTTTTTCATTGGCTAATGCTGGATACAAGACTTCGAGACCTGACCCTCTGGTGGTAAATGTTGCCTGCGCCTGCTTCGTTTGATTTGAGCTACAGGTGCCTCCACAGTATGTGCTCCAGCCGGATCAATTGCTACAGGATTCCTCTAGGACATCCTGTAGCCGCTTCTCCTCCTGGGGTGCATGCTAAATGATCAGGATTACGTTCATAGATGAAGGTTCCTGATGGAGCCTTGACAGGTAAAGTGTGTGAGCCTCTGCATGCTTGATTTGTCACTTGGAAAAAAAAAAATTAATCTGAGGAAACAGAACTCTTGTATGACTGTGCAGGAATATTCAACCAAATTGTTGCAATGGCGGTGGAAGGAGATGAAACAAGTTGAGGATGGAAGAAAAGAGTGGTTGCATGCCTCATCAATAGATTTCAAGCTTCAAATCCCTCCCTAGAATCGATTCTGGCCTGCCCAAAGGCTCTACAGGATGTTTCCTGTAGAAATTCAGAACTTCTTTTAGAAAGTCCTGAAAATTTCTGTAGAAGGTTGAGCCTTGACCAGATTGTGTCCGAATCTTGGAATAAATGAGTGTCCATGGAGGGAGTGTATGTGAGGATACCTGCTAACTTGGTACGGACCCCTGTCCTTGTTTTGGAAGGCCTCCTTTCTACATTGTATTCCTGCAACCTGCAATAATTCTTCAGGGATTAAACTTGCTTCTTTTTTCTTTGTATCTTTCTACTTTTTCTTTTTCTTTTTTCTTTTCCTTTTTTTTTTTTTAGAGAGAGACAGCAGGGGCACCTCCATGAGGTTTTCACCCCTACTATCTACCTTGGGCGCCTCAGAGAGGTTTTCACCTAAGGGTCTTTTTATTCAAATTCTTTATTTCCTGAGAGACACCAAGCGCGCCTCCATGAGGTTTTCACCCCTACTATCTGCCTTGGGCACCTCAGAGAGGTTTTCACCCAAGGATCTATTTATTCTTTTTTTTTTTATGAAGCTCAAGGTGTGGCTAGAATAGAGGCAGAACCCTTCTCTATTACCAACACTGATTTTTCCACAGTTTCGATGAACTCCTGCGTCGAAAGAGGTTTCCTGTAGATCTTTAGTCGATGACCATTGATGAGCATGGGGATGGCTTCTTCATCAATGGTATTGATAAGGACAGAACCATTGTCATTGCAATTCTCCATTGTATATGGTCCTAGCCATCTTGTCCTCAGCTTCCCTTTGAAATCCTTATGTCTGGAGTCATACAGCAGTGCCAAATCTCCCGGTTGGAATTGTTTTTCATTAAGGTGCCAGTCATGCCATATCTTCCTCTGAAGTTGAATCACTTCTAAGTGGAGGAGGGCCTGCATTCGGTGTTCATCTAACCCATTCAACTGCAATAACCTTTCACGTTGAGCATGGCTGAGATCTAGGTCCAGCTGAGCTGCCATCCTCAATGTGTTGTACTCAAACTCGATTGACAGCAGAGCTCTCTTCTCATAGACCAGCTCATAAGGTGTGAAACTGGTTGTGGTCTTCCAAGTGGTGTTGTAGGCCCAAGTGGCCTCAACCAGGGGATCTGCCCAATCCTTTCTGCTGTTTCTCACCACCTTAGTCAAAATCCCTTCTAATGCTCTATTAGTGACTTCCACCTGCCCATTTGCTTGAGGATGATATGGGGTGGAAGTCCTATGCTTGATCTTGTGATGAGCGAGCAAGTCTTCAATTAATTTGGAGGTGAACTGGCTTCCTTGGTCGGTGACTAACTCTCTTGGGTAGCCAAATTTGTAGAAGATGTTTTCTCTTAAAAACTCAGCCACCTTTTCTTCTGTCACTGCTTTGATTGCCTTGGTTTCTGCCCACTTTGTCAGGTAGTCGGTGCACACAATG
>APFE030673133.1:118722-129713 GCA_000404065.3 Pinus taeda | reverse complement strand
ATGCCTCATGATCTACATGTGTTCTTGAAGAAGCCAAGTACACATCCCCACCTTCATCTGAGGTGGTTTTCGCCTTTGCAGAAGGAGCATCATCAAATCCCTTTCCTTTATCAAGAGCTTTAGATTTACAGTCCCTTTTGTACTGCCCTTCCTTTCCGCAATTCCAGCACACCACCTTTACAGGTTTTCCTGGAGATTTAGATCTCCTTCTATATTTAGATCTCCCACTCGATGACTTATTTTTGTTTTTGTTCTAGGACCATCCTCGTACAAACAAGGCATCACCATTCTAGATCTCCATATTTTTCTATCTCATCTCCTCCATCAGCAAGGATGAAACTATTTCATCAAACTGCAAGGCAGTTGCATTGCTACCTATTGCAATAACCAGACTATCCTACGAATCTGGTAGAGAATAGAACAAACTAATGCACTTATCTTCATCTGAAATTTTGATATCAATAGACGATAACTAACTTACCATGGTATTAAATGCATTCACATGCTTTGTGACCGAGTCTCCATCTTTCATCCTCAGGTTATATAGCTTTTTTTGTAGGAACAATTTATTCACCAGAGACTTAGATTGGTACAAAGTCCCTAACTTGTCCCACAAAGCCTTAGCCGTAGCTTCCCCTATACATTCAGAAATACTGAATCTGGGACACATAATCTTATTGTGCTCTTTTCCTTCCGATCTAACTTCTTCCATTCTTCATCAAACAGTCTTGTTGGTTTAGTACCCGGGTCTACCACAATCCACTGATCTTTATCCACCAACAAATCCTCCATCTTGAGTTTCCACAACTCAAAACTCCAACCATTAAATTTCTCAATCTCTATCTTTCCACTACTCGTCATCCTCTTTCACCACCAGAATTGATCCCACAGATCTCCCACTGAACAGGGTCTACCATAGGCCCGAGCGAAACCCCTCAGCAACAAAGGCGTCCTCTTGAAGCCAAAACTGCTATGATACCAAATGTAGGTTTTAACCCCTTATAGAAATTACCTGCATACGTATTCTAAAACACAGAAAATAAATAATGCGAGAGCCTAACACATAAAACACATATACATAGAGATTTCCCCCTGGATCCCAAAACCGGGACTACCAACTTGATTTTTCATTATATTCCTTTCAATGTTACAATACATATTTATACATGCCGAAGCATCCAATACCATGGACCGAAAAGCATCGCTTCCAAAACCATGGACCAAAGACCATCGCGTCCAAAACCATGGACCAAAAACCATTGCATCTAAAACCATGTGCGAAAAATATGCACAAAACCATAGGTAGGTTCGCGCAACCTAACATAGGGTCCAAAACGAAAAAAATTCGGGGCGCTAGCCTGAACCCCATAGAGTGGGGTTACCTATACCCCTTGTAACTCCCCTCGCTACACAATCGACACACAATGAAGGGGGGCTCTGCCCCCCCTCTAACCCCCAGTTAACTACGTGGGCTAGTCATGGAAAGAATATAACACAACCCAACATGGAAGAAAGTTATGCGGGAAGAATATCAATCCATCATGAAGAATGGGGTTTGGGAAATCGTTCCTAGACCTAGTGACAAATCAATTGTCACATCGAAGTGGATTTATAAGATTAAACATGTTGTTGATGTAAGTATAGATAAGTACAAGGCAAGGTTCGTTGCAAGGGGTTTCTCTCAAAAGGAAGGCAATTACTATGAAGAAACATTTGCACCTACTACTAGGTACACTACCATTATATCATTGGATTCACTAGTTGCTGCAATGGGGTGCAATATCCATCAAATGGATGTTAAGACTGCATTTCTAAATGGGACCAGTGATGAGGAAGTGTACATCGAACAACCTGAAGGATTTGAAGTGAATAACAAGGGCTTTCATGTTTCCAGACTCAAGAAGGCTCTATATGGCTTGAAGCAAGCACCAAGGGCATGGTATGCAAGAATGGATGCATATCTTCTCAAGATTGGGTTCATGAAGAGTAGTCTTGATCTAAATCTATATATCAAGGTCATGAATAATGAGTCAGTCATTATTCTGATATATGTGGATGATCTATTCATCACCGCTGTAGAACGAAGAATTCAAGAATGCAAGAAGATGTTGTCAGTGTAATTTGAGATGAATGATCTAGGACTAGTGCACTACTACCTAGGTCTAGAAGTATGATAGAGACCTGGGGAGATATATTGGGGGCAAGGAAAGTACATGATCAGGGTATTACAAAAAATTGGGATGATGGAATCCAAGCTGATGGTTACTCCTATGATCACCAATCTCAAGAATTTGAGAAGCTCTGACTCGAGTCTCGTGGATCCAACCTTATATCAAAAATTGGTGGGTTCCCTGATGTATTCGGTAAACACTAGGCTAGATATATATGTTTTGCAGTAAAATTCTTAGTTAGTTTCAATTGGAGCCTCGTTGTGATCATTGGATAGCTGCCAAACATATATTGAGGTATATTTGTGGCACTATACATCACTACCTAAAGTATGATAGTAAGGAAGTCAAGTTGATTGGATTCACAGACTCTAATTGGTGTGGTAGTGAGACCGACGGAAGGAGCACTATTGGAGGATGCTTTAGTCTGGGAGCTGCTATGATCTCATGGATGAGTAGGAAGAAAGATCTTGTTGCATTAATTAGTGTTGATACAGAATATGTGGCTGCATGTGAAGTAGGAAAAGAAGTTGTTTGGCTAAGGAAGCTTCTGACAAAATTGTTTGAAAAGTCTACGGGTCCTACTGTGATCAACTGTGATAATCAAAGTTGTATTATAATGTCTGGAGATCTCATGTTTCATTTGAGGATAAACATATCAATAACAAGTTCCACTTTATTAGGAACTTGGTGCAAGATGGGATCATGAAGTTAGAAAATGTTCCGACAGACAAACAGGTAGCAAACATTATGACAAAGGCTCTTCCTAATAAGAAGTTTGAATACCTAAGGAACTTGTTGGGTTTGATAGATATTGGTGATTGTATTGATTAAAATGGAATGGAAGAGATTTGTTGAGGCTTTGCGAGTGAAGCAGTACCTGGGGAGACATCAAGCCGTCACCATGTCTTGATGTCAGGAATCCTAGAATTGGAAAGGTGGTGTTGTTTATTGAGCTCATTTTTTGGATACACACCTATATGTTTGGGTTGGTGGTTAGAAAGTAAGACTGGTGGTACCTAGAGGGGCTAAAAGCTTGAATCCACCTTAGTCCCACCGGGATAGATTTCCCTAGTTATAAATCTAGTCCATGGCATTATGGTGCCTAAATTGTGAAGTGACTCATTGGATAGATTTCCCTGGTCAGGAATCTAGTCCATGTCATTGCAGTGCCTAAATTTTGAAGTAATTGGTTGGATAGATTTACCTGGTTAGGAATCTATTCCATGACATTACAATGCCTAAAGGTTCTTCATGTTTTCACATAGTTTGAGATCTTCCATTGTATTTGTACATTATGAATACCTCCCTAGTTAAGAGGGAGTGTTGGAAAAAGTAACTATGTTCGGTCTTCAATAATTTACTTGAGTCATTATGTAATGTACTAGTCAAAAGAATAAAGAAAATATTTTTTATTATTATTACTGTGACTTATTAAAGCATGGGTTTCATGCTTGGGTCAACATGTTTTAGGTCAAAGTCACCATTGAGGATTTCTAGGATTTATTCTGGATCTATAAAATTATTGTACATTCTAAGAGAGCCTTCTTGGGCTTTCGGATCACGTAAAAAGACTTTGTATCAAGAAAACTATGAATTATGTGTCCTCCACATCATGTCAACCTAAGGAAGATCAAATCGTCCTAGAGACCCTCATTGGACCCACTATAAGACTATATAAAGAAGGAAGTCGAAGTCATTTGGAAGCATCACTCCCAAACGCAATTGGATATCTTTTGGGATGTGCCAAGAAGTGTCGAGGATATGAAGTGTACTGCTGGAAGGAGGAAATAAGTGTGGGTTTTGGGGAATCTCTAGAGAAGAGGAAAATCAAAGTTTTGGTACCTCTCTCTCTCTGTTTCGTGGTCTAGTTTAGGAGATCGAAGTCTCTAAGGTTTTTTTGTTGTCAAAAGCTGCATATTGTTGGGATATGCTTCATATTCGAAGTTGCCGAAGTCAAAGATCTTAGAGGCTTATATGGTGTGTAGGGAAAGTTTGGTCTTGGTATAGGGTGAAGAGTCTCAAAGAATACTATTGAAAGGAAGAATTACTTTGGCTGGGTTTTCCCCTCGATGAGGGTTTTTCCCTAGCATGTTCCTATATCTTATGTATTTTTTTTTGCAATCTTCATGTATGTATAATTGCTTTATGAAAGATAAGATAATAAAGAAGTAGAAGAAGCCAAAACACTCACAAGTAATTATCAATATTGGATAATCAAACCCTAATATAATATCTTTGATTTTCCAACAATATTTCTTGTCTTAAGCAAAAAGAAGAGCTAGAGTTTATACAGGTAGGGGGGGTTGGTTTATCACATGAAGAGATGCCAACATATTTATCATGTACCTCATTTCTAGAAGAAGGAAAGCATAATGACAGGGGGAGCAACATACTTATCATGAAGAATTATCCTTGATGAAGAAAGGGAAAGAACATAATAAAGCAACATAACAAGAAGAAGAATTATAACAGGGTGAGTAGCATGTCAAGAAGAATATTTATAGGGGGAGTACTTGGACACCCCATTTTCCATTGATGTCAAAGGGGGAGAGAATGTTGGAAGGGAAGAGAATATTTCCATTAATGATAAAGGGGGAGATTGTTGGTCAAAGTTGTCATTGATGTCAATATGGCATTGTTGGGAGACGGAAAATGTCCTAACCCTTGTGATGGATGAATAAACCTTTTTTGATGTTTCCCTAACCTTATTGAAGACTCTCCTTATGAAAATCCTAATGCATGAAGATAACATGCACTAGCATGTCAACATAGTGAAAAAAAATAATCCACTTGATGCTCTAATTCCATAAAAGAGATTATTTAATAGGGTTGTAATGAAAAAATATGAATATGATTAAAGAAAAGTTAAATTTCCATCATTAGAGGTTATATATTGAAGGGAATACTATATCATCTTATAAAGGAGGTCATAATTTTTCCAATGAGTACTCATTTGCCTCCTAATTCCTTATCGTTGAAGAGAAATCAATTTTTGAAATCAACGTATGTCAAAAATTGTCAAACTGTCCAAGTCGAATTAAGCAGGCTCATAACCCTTGGAAAAGAGATGTGTCCCTTCAGAATATGGAAAAGGCACTATAAATATAAACCTAAATTCATCCATTCAAGCTCAGATTTTTCTGTGGAGATAAGGCAAGAGGTAGAGAAGCAGTCGCATCCTAGAAAAGCAAGGAACACAAGTTTGTGGAATTGTTCTTGGGTTAAATAGTCTCCCACAAGTTCGAGCTAGGAGAAGAGAAGTTGTTATAGTTATCGTGGTCGAAATTTCCATATTTTTTGTGGTCGTAGTTGTCATGTTCGAATTTGTCGTAGTTACCATGGTCGAAGTTGTCATAGTTGTCGTGGTCAAATCTGTCGTGGTCCAAGTTGCCTTAGTTGTCACGGTCGAAGTTGTTGTTGTTGTCACAACTGAAGTTTTCATAGTTTTCATGGTTGAAGCTATCGTGGTCGAAGTTGTCATAGTTTTCGTGGTCAAAGTTGTCGTAGTTTTCATGGTCAAAGTTGTCATAGTTTTCGTGGTTGAATCTGTTGTGGTCAAGGTTGTTGGAGTTTTCATGGCCGAAGTGTTGATTTATTTGGATTGGACAAATAGAGCTTGTTGAAGTCTTCTCTTGAAAACAAAATAGGGCAGATTTGGAGAACCTGTGAAGAACTTATGAGCAGTATTTGAAGGAGTATCCTTAGGAATTCCTTGGAGCATAATTGAAGGCTTGTTGGGCACTATTGAGGCTTGTTGAAGGGACATTGAAGACTTAGGATTGTGTTGAGATTGAAAGGCTATTTTTAAGGTTTAGTCAAAGAATTGTTGAAGACCCCTTGAAGTTAATATTAAGAATATTGTTGAGGATATTGTGAAGACATATTGGGTAATAATTATTGAAGACTTAAGACAATCTTGAAGGCACCCTTGGATATCATAAAGCACTGATGGGAGCCCTCATAATGTGACCTTAAAGAAAATTGTTTGGGTCACATGAAGAGTTGTGGAGACACTTTTTGAGAACCATAAACTTGTCATTAGTGAAAGAAGGGTTATTGAAGATTGATTTAGAGCATTACCAGGGTTTTTTTCAGAAGACATTGGAAGCCCGAAGAACCATTGAATCCATATTGAAGATCTAAAGTAGAGGATTGGAGCCCTATAGGATAGGAGTCCTCAAGAAGATCAAGTTGGAGCCTACACCAGTGAGACGGTTGGAGTCCTAGAGGTTGGTGCCTCATAGAGACAAGGTTGGAGCCTTGGGGAAGATAGGGTTGGAACCTAGAGGTTGGAGCCTTGTGAAGTCCATGTCGATGCTTGGCAAAGTAAAGGTTGGATCCTGGTGGATTGGTGATCGGTGTCTTCATCTAGGGTTGGAACCCTAAACATTATTGTACCTGATTTATTGTAAAGAAGAGGATTGAAGTCCTCATTATTTCTGATTAATAAAATCATTTATTCTATATTGTTCATTTTGTGTTCTAGTTATAAGTGATCTAAAAACTGGTGAAATAGAAATTCTGAAAGAAATATTGATTCACCCCCCTATCAGTATTTCCAACACATCCCTCCTATGAAAGTCCAATTTTCTTTGTATAATGCCATCACCCATGTGTAAGTCACTCAATAAAGCACTTTTCTTGTGCTTGTGACCACTAACATTTCATCTATATGTATTTTTTGATGATAGATATTATCAATAAATAATATTTTCAACATAATGATATTCAATTAACTAAACTAGATTTATTGCATCATCACGTGCATGTTCCTAGGATGGTGTCTTGCTACACTCAAGATATTATCAGTAACATATGCCCATAATCACAAATCATTAACGTATATGCATGATAAGACAACAGTGAAAACATCAATATCAACTATAATTATAATAATTATCATAGTATAAGATGGTAGTTGAAATAATCATTTTAGGAAATAATCATCATGTAAGATAATAACTAGATCCTTAATGTTTGATGTCCTGAAAGGATAAGGTATAAGTTATAGAATCTGCCCTAGGAGTCAAATTAAACTAAAAGTGTTTGTCTCATTGTCATGGTTAAACGGGGCATTAGAATATCAACCCATCGACCAAAAATCTCATGTATCCCCGTATATAGTGCCTTCTCCTTCATAGTTGCATTATTTCCATTTCAAATAAAAGGGAGAAAAGTAGCTTGACCTTCCGGTTGAGTTTCCCATTGAAAAGGTTTCTCAAAGCATATATTGGTGTTCATTGCGATGGGAGTGTGTTTGTATTCATTGTTGTATATTTTTTTCATTTTATTTATTACATGCATAAACAAAAAAACAATAATAATGGATTTAGAATTTAAAGGAAATAACCCTTCATAATATCTATTATGGTTTACTTTAATAGATCTATTGTGATGAATTTTCTAATGGAATATTCAAATTAGTTTACAAATCATAGTACTATCAAAGCAACATTCCCTAGGAATTTTTTGGGAAGTTGCAAGGGATGTAGGAAATGGTTTGAGCAAGAAGTTGTAAAGCCCCAGTGATGGCCAATGAATCTATTTATAATAACCCTAGATATCTAGAAGAGGAGGGATTATTAAGGTTGGAAGTGTAGTTCATGGATATTGTTGTTTTTCCATGATACTGTTGTTGAGGATAGAATCTTAAATCACTGACACTACCAAACCAAGTATCACAACAAAACTACTTTGCACAATGGAATATAAACAATAGTAAATATACTAGTACACAAAATATACACAAATTTTACACAATTTTGTACAATAACCCAATTTCGTTATATTAATCCAACTGAATAATACAACAGTCTATGGCTCTCGTACCCGGGATAAAGCCCCTCATACATCCACTGATAAAAGAAAACAACAACTAGGGATTGGAATCTATCATGATGGCCACCAATATACCCAATACAAGATACTCTAACCATCTAGCTGATATAGAGCTCCTCATAGTTGCCTTGGTTGTACCCTCTATACATTTGCTTGGTCCTTTGGCTCCCCATCTACAGCATCCACCTCTATAAATTCTCCAAGTCCATCTAACCATTGAATCTCAGCTCAACAATCTGCTCACTAGTGTTGCCTTAGTCCATCAAGGGCGTAACACATTGAGACTCTTATCGAGTTGTTCACAACTTCATTTGTGAACAAATCTCAACTGCCCATTGTTACTCCTTAGCTACTAAGGGTCTTCTTCCCACTATAGTCTTATTGTGCTACTCCAATGAATACTAACATAGGGTAGGAGGGTTTCCACCTATCACTATCGAATTTCGCTTATCCAATGATGAACACAAATTGCAACAAACTACTCCTCTGGCTAATCAGACCTATGTGCTCCAACAAATTGCCTCTCCTAGTGTTAATTTTTCATAGGGATATATTATTCTTTGTTTTGATAATTGTATTTCTTCATTAACTCATTCATATCACCCCCTAACATCATAACATTATTCATATTTACATCATTATTCATCATCATATGCAACTATGTAGAAACAATACTATCATCATCATCAATGCACCGGAACATAAAGGAACAATAGAAGAAAAGCATTCACACATAGAGACACTAGGATTGGTTAGAGACCAGGAAAAAACCCACTATGGGGAAAACACTTTCAAATTATTCTTCTTAATAGATTGTCATCAAATGATTCAGCAAAAGATAGTACAATGATCCATATCTTAATGCAAATGACCAACAAAAACAACTACAACATCCATAATTGAACCCAAGAAAGTGTATACTCAAAAATTTTATTCTAAAGACTATATTGAATTGTCATTGTCTACAATCAATTGTTGAACCCTGCAGTCACTGAGAGAAATCTTTGAAAGCCTGAGATTTCATAGTTCAGGTCCTAGACACATAGAGGAGGTGACATGCGAGTGACTATAGTTGTTTTAGTCATTCCCTTAAGCCTGGCATGCGAGCGATTAGGGTCATATTTCGACTGCATAAACCCTAAATTCCTAGTCACATGGATGGAGAGTTGTATGTGTGACTGGAAGGCTCCATTCACACAGATGAGCTTTTGTGCACATCACTACAGTTGAATACTTCATGTTTTGTGCCTGCAATTGGGGCCCAAAAACCCTAAATCAGAGATAAGAGCCTCAGACATATCAATTTCACTTCAAAGCGAACCTAATCCTGTGCGAACGAGCCTTAGACCTGTGTAAGCCAAATACCAAGATAGAAGAGTGTCTTGTCATTGTGTCTAAATGAGGTATAGGTCACTTGTATTTATAGCCTTCCAAGGTAATCCACTTTTCTTTATGGTTGACATTATCAAATATGCACATGTGGGATTTTTCTTCAAATTACACTTTCCCTTACCTAATTTGAGTGATCTTTAGGTCAATTTTGCTCCTCTCAAAAAGCGAAATTCAATGCAATCATTATTTCCATCAAGTGATTTTTACAAAGTGGAATTTGACTACAATTGCATATTTTTAACACTCCCTCTCAACTAGGGAGAATTCCACCTATCAATATCATACCATCAATCATCATATCCCATCCAGGCTCAAGTATCTCACCATAGTGAATCATCAGTGTTCATCTCAATTAACCTCTTTCTTATTCCTTCTTATCTCTTGATTATCCCTGCTCATATGTTGAACATTCTCGAATCTAAAAGGAGAAGAATTTTGACATTCGGAGGGGATATCAATCTACCACCCTATGTCCATCGGGTTACTACTTGGAATCTTTTCTAGCATGCTACTACTTGGAATCTTTGTCAGTGAGCTACTACCCAAAATCTTTGTCAGCAGGCTACTACCCAGGAATATCATCGAGGAGTCAGATCTATGAAACACATCATCATCGAAGAGCATATCATCAGGGAGCCTGTCTCAACCTGGAACCACATCGGGGATCACATCTCAACTCAGAATCTGATGGTGGAGCTACTACTACAATCCCATATCGAGCAATAGGATATCCAAACACACAAGGGGGCACATCTCAACCCTGGAATTACATTGGGGAGCTCAATCTCAACCCGGAATTGCATAGGGAAGCAAATCTCAACCCAATCCTACTGCTTGTTGATATTCCCATTAACGAATCTAAATAGTCATGTGGTAGAACACCTACATAATAATCAACTTGGGTTGTACACTCTCAACTTGTTGATCAAATGGGGAGCGGTATTCCCAACAAGGTGGGTATGATGCCAACTGGGGTATACTCTGAAAAGACCAAGATAGGGTGAGATAATACTCCAACCCTATGGGTAGTGTTAGCGCTTGAAATTTCACCTCAGGCTGAAAAAGGTAAACTCCAAGGCAACATCAAACCACTTAGCCTCGTAGCTAGCCCTACGGGGCAGGAGAGGGCTCTCTCCGGTCTATCTCGGCAAAGATCTTCAATGGGCAGAGATAACCAATAAAGAACACTGATTTTAGGCTAGTAAACTGATAAAAAGGTTTGATTTGGGATTTTTAGGGTTTTGGTGGAAAATTGGGGAAAAGCAATTTTGGGTGCGGGGATTGGACACAGTTTTCGCAGGGGGTTCTTTGGGGCGAGGTAGGAGACTGTATTGAAGCCTTTGAAAGATTTGGATGGATGAGAATGACTGATGAGGAGCTAAGGAGAGCAAGCAATCACCTTGAATTCTCCTTAAACAGCTGAAAACATTGATATTAAGCAAACTTAAAGGCAGAGCATAGCAACCATGAATTCTACCTTAACACTTCATTTGCCTAATTTGCAGAAGAAAAAGTAAGAAGATGATTCACATAACAAACTTACAAGTACAAAGAGAAACACACCATCAATACATGAAACCACAGGAATCC
>APFE030673133.1:83486-118702 GCA_000404065.3 Pinus taeda | reverse complement strand
TGACTCATTAGACACTGAGATGATAATGACAACCCTATGAATGATGATAGACTCAGCTGAATAGTGACATAGATTGGCATTTGGGAAATTTTGAAAGGAGTGAAAGCAAAACCCTAGACCTAATGCCTAGTGACCAACTTTTGCTTGAAGACTCACTGAAATGACAAAATTTGACCTTGACACTTTAAAATCACTTTGTAAGAGCATATTTGATCACTGGAGGAAGGCTGGAAAGACTGACACTAACAAGTAGCAGATAGGGGTGATATCCTATTGCCTAGAGTTCCCTCAACCCCAAGATCCCTCTATCTCAATTCCTCACCCTAAGAGCTCAAACGCTGGAGGAAGAGTTGGCTCAGTGTCCTCAATTAGTGATGCTCTCTATAGATCAGCAACATATCATTGTACTCATATCTGGTAATCTTCATGTCTCAATAGAAGTTGTCTCTTGTTCATACAGGACATCAAATAAAATATTATATTAGAATATAAATAATCATATATATATATATATATATATATATATATATATATAATATATATAGTATATCAGTAAAGGATATCATATTCATCCTCCCTCTCAAGGAGGTTCCAACCATAAGCCTGTGCTTGTCTCATATAACAACATTGTCTCAATATATGAAGGTAACTCAGTCCCATCTATGTGCAGGATTCTCTACCAATTGGTTCCCTCTCTTTGTCATCATAATGTATACATGTCATATCCAAATCTTGCTCATACAGTTCTCTAAGGATCTTCTTCATCATGCCTCACAGTTAGCCTCGGTTGTGCTATGGACCTTTCATCAAAGATGTCATGGTAGATCTCATAATAAGGCAGCATCCAAATGTGCGCATATCATCAGAATGATCCTAATCATCATCTGTACATCCAAGTAGTCACATATCACAAGAGGAATGTATCAAACCAAATATTGATCATCCCATGCAAATATCTCGAAGGATGCTCAGTGGAAACCCTATGTGAGTGAAGTGAATCAATCATGAACTCATTTCAAGTTCTATGCACATCATATATAAATATATTATATATATAGATAGATGGGGTGTTCAAAATAGAACATCGATGCTTCAATCAACTGTTGGTTGCTAAGATGATTTCAACAATATTTATTCACGACATCTTGAATTTCAATCAGAGTTTCCAAGGATTTACATTTCCACTTTCCAATACTTCTTGAATAGCTTCACAATATAGATTATATTTTCCCAACTTCAGAAATCATTCCATGATTCATCATTTTGAGCTTCATAAGCCATCTCCTTCTTACTTAGATCATTAGAGGCTCATTACCTGTCAATAGTAGACCGTCAGTATATAAAACCAAAACCAAAACCAAAATCAAAGTCATATCTTGGAACACTTCTTGATGTAGAGATTTGGATCAACACATCTTCTTGGCTTCACCAAATAACAGCCAATGCGGACATATCTGGATCGGGGAGCTAGCTTCAAAGAATACTCTCTACAAGCATAACACTTTTCCAAACCAATATAATAAAATCAGCTAAGTCAACTTATCAAATTCCATATCATAACCAATATCAAAATCATCACAATATCACAGTTTCAGATTCTTGAGATAAGGTGACAAATAGAGCTCTCATCAAGTCATAACTTCATCTATTATTGTGCCAACAAGTTGTCATAAGAAATATAAACCCAAACTTCATCCAAATGTCAAATTATGACTTAATCTATGTCAACAAGTAGTCGTTTTCCAAAAAAAATGCTCATAATATAAGTCACTAAATGAAAATTCATGCACCAAGGATAAGTTGCGCAGTTTCCATCCATTCATGGAGATAGCTTCATATTGAATCACAACTATCAATACTTCAACTAATGTGCTAAGAACAATGAGGCCAATACAACACCAATATTGGCCAATGAACATCACTATGCCCATATAGCATTGTTATCAATTCAAATCATTAGTCATCAAGTCAAATCATTAGCCATCAGGTCAAATCCCAAATTTTCTATCATTGAGAGACCTATAGTCCAGAACATATCTCAACATCAATTCAAATCTCTAAGTAATTATCAAGCATCCTGTCAAAACTCCAAACACTACTTATATTAAATAGCCAAATCATGTCAAACTCTTGCAGCACACACTTCAAGCATAATGGCATATCTATATGCATGTCTTGGTCACCTGCAAACACAAGTTTAGCCTATATATTCATATTATAGTAAACATTCAAACTTTCCTACTCACGAATCTTTTTGTTGTCTACTCTACATTTGTAGAATTGACATCCTTCAAGTGAACATCTAGTTTCATGCACAAAACTTCATTTTTGTGTCCAACAGGCATAGATGCACCCATAGACCTTCCTTTGTGTGGTTGAGAGATCACAGTTGCATCCTTGAGCTTGCTTACGTGCAGATGGGAGGATATAGTTGCACCTGTAGGATTTCTTCCGTGCGAATGAGGCTTAGAGTAAGAGAAAACTCTCTCACCTTAGATCAGTTCTTTGTTGTAGATCAACAATGTCATATATTAGTCTACTCATGCCCATAAATCATACTTCAACTGTAAAGAGTATATAATGCAAATGACAATAGGATAAGGGATCTTATGGAGAGATTCTCCATATGAATGGGAATCCACTTCAGTCATCTTCATTCATGCTATCAACCTATCTATAATGCTATCATGAATCAGTAGATATGTTAGATCATAAAGTAAAACCATATCACATATTCATCATGGTGATATTCTTTTATCATTATCCACTACATCATGACATCAATCTGTTATCAAGGGTTAGTGTCAAATAGCTAATAGGAGTAGACTTCAAGAATAAAAATCACAAGCATTACTTCTTTGTCACATAACTCAATCCATTAAGTCATGGTATTCAATTTTACCAAATGCCATAATTACTAAACACATCAAAACATAACCATGGCCAACAAGAGATCTTGAATATCATTCTCATTGTTATACTTCGATTATCATGGTTGTCATGCATTTCACAAATAAATAGTGTCAAGTTACCATCTACTATAATCAAGGTTCTAACCTTCTTTATGGGATCAAGATATCTAAAATGGTAGATGTTAGCCAAACATCAAGTATGTCACTATATCAAAGAACAATATTAAGTAGCCTCAAGAATCAAGAAGTTCATCATGTTCAAGAAGTAAGATAGTTGTTCAATACCAAGTACACCATTTTATCATAAGAACCAAGAATCCAAATCGCTTTCATATGCATGCATGAACCATTTGAGAAGGATATATTCTCAACATACCTTAGGGATTTTCCTTCCTACATCTCAAATGATCCTCCAGAAGGATCCACTTATCACATCTCATTAAGGAGGTTAGAAACATCCATATACTCAAATACACATGCAAGAAGTATCAGTAATGATCAAAACAATAATCATATATACAATTATAAACAAAATTAAAGACATAAAGGAGCATCATAAGTTAAGAGATACTTATCTTCAATGAAATGTGATCCTTTCCCTCTTGAACTAGCCTTCAAGAGCCATCATTATCCATAGTCCACTTGATTCCTTCACTATTTCAATCAACTTTATCAACAACTAGGCCTACTAGAGACTATCACATCTAGGACTTCATCAAATCTGTCTTAAGTGCTTGAGAATCTTCAAATTGATCATGCTAGGTTTCATATCTCATATATTTTCCACAGACCACAGTTTCTCAAACCATAACCTAATAATATCCATCAAACCCTAATAAACAAACTGCCTAAGGTTTTCTTCAAACCCTAGAATTATTTTAGGTATCCTCCATATTCTCCTGCTTCCATCAAAGGTGTCTCCATGGGGGCGATCTCCATGACTTTTCTTCAGCGCACCTCTAATACCATATTAATTTTTCATAGGGCGACATTGTTTTTTCTTTGATAATTTCATTTCTTCATTTACTCATTAAGTTCACCCCATAACGTCATAACATTATTCAGATTTACATCATTATTAATCATCATATGCAACTATGTAGCAAGAAAAATATCATCATCATCAATGCAGTAGAACATAAAGGAACAATAGAATAAAATCATTCACACATAGAGACACCAGGATTGGTCGGAGACTAGTGCAAAAACCACTATGGGGAAAACCCTTTCAAATTCTTCTTCTTAATAGATCATCAGCAAATGATTCAAAAAAATATATTATAATGATCCATATCTTCATCTATGCAAATAACTAGCAAAAACAACTACAACATACATAAATGAACCCAACAAAGCTTATACTCAAAAATCTGATTCTACAAATTGTAGTGAATTGTCATTGTCTGCAATTAACTATTGAACCTTGGGGTCACTGAGTGAAATATTCAAAAGCTTGATATTTCATATTTTAGTTCGTGGTCGCATGAAGGAGGTGACATGCAAGTGACTATAGTTGTTCTAATCGCTTCCTTAAGCCTAGCATGCGAGCTATTGGGGTCAGATATGAACTGCGGAAACCCTAAATCCCCACTCGTATGGATGGAGAGTTGTCTGTGCGACTAGAAGTCTCCATTCACATGTATGAGCTTATGTGCATGTGAGTACAGTTGAATCCTTCATGTTTTGTTCCTACGACTAGGGCCCAAAAATCCTAAATTAGATATGTGAGCCTCGAACCCTGCAATTTCACCTCAGAGTGAACCTAATCCTCTGTGGACGTGCCTTAGACCAATGCGAGCCAAAAAAAAATAGGATAGAAGAGTGTCTCATTATTGTGTCCAAATGAGGTAGATGTCACTTGTATTTATAGCCTTCTAAGGTGATCCACTTTGCTTTAGGGTCGACCTTAACAAATATGCACATGTGGCATTTTCTTCATAATTACACTTTCCCTTATCCGATTTTAGTGATCTTTAGGTTGATTTTGGTCCTCTCAAAAATCATAATTTGATGAAATCATTATTTCCATCAGATAATTTGTCCAAAGTGGAATTTGACCACAGTTACATATTTTTAACACCTAGTGGCCCTCATTCCATTAAGATACTGCACACAGGGCTCCACACTTGGGCACACTACCCTCCAACTGACCACTAGTGACAAATCCTTGTTGTAGCATCTATACTTTGGTTAGGGCATCCAACCACCTAGGAAAACCTTCCTCTTGGCTATTAAAAGACTTCACAAATAACCCATCCAATCTTGTCCAAAACTAGACCCAACACCTAGCAACAAAGGAGAAATGTCATACCTTAAAATTGTTGTTCATGGACTGAAGTCTGGTCACTGGCTAGGTCACTCTTGTAGCCCACTACAGCCCACCATATATGACCAAAACTACCACAAAACATTATTTTCTTCTCCCTTATCCAAGTCTGGTAACTCTCTTCCCTAAATGACTACTCTAGCACCTTGTTTTAGGCTTGTTTATCGCTACAAGAAATAACTATAGGATTGTGGCATAGTAACCATAGGTCTTTCACCCTCTCAGCATGTTCATGGAAGAATTATCATTTTGAAACAAGCCCATAACAGCTCCCTTTCCATTCGTCCTACCTACAGATTGACACACCCTTCAAACAGTCATAAGAAAATCCCTACCATCTCCTCTCTCCTTCGTTGAATATGCTACTAACCTGTGGCCTCAATAGAGATGTAATTCTCCTGTAATCATACCCAAAATAGTCCACAAAACATCCTCTCTTACTTGGCCCTACTTCAAGGTCACCTAGGCATCCAAACAGACACAAAGAGGCTTGAACTAGCCCTCTTCTCCTTCATTGGAATACGCCATAGCCTATAGCCCAAATAGAGATTATCTTCTCATGCTTGTTTCCTTTGTGTTGCTCACTTGGATGCTTAAATGAGTCTCCACACCTTGTATCTATACACAATACAAGGGCTCCAACGAATAGCAATCTATAGGCTTATCAACATGTCGGCTAGTCGACCTCAACTCTTGTTGTGCAAACTCAACCAATAACTCCAAAAATTAATATCTCCACTTCTACAACTCGGATTTGAGTGATTTTCATTGAGTTTGGTTGCTCTCAGAGTCCTATATCAACTCAAATTATCACATGTAGAAATATCCTCATGGATTCACATCCATATGCTTGGGTGCAAAGCCCACAGGCTTGGGTTCTAAGCCCACAAGTCAATTTTGTTTACTCATTCCTCTAAAACCCTCTATTCTAGGGTTTGGAGTACCTCCCAAGATACAAATATCAACACTTCCTCTTAGCAAGGGAGGTACTTCCAACACTAGGAAGTCTCCATCATCATCTCCGGCAACACTATCCCGTCTGGAATCCATCACTATAGCATACTTAGTAGAATGAACCCTACAATATCGATAGTGCTTCTACCTCATCACCTATGAACCTAAATATCACAAAACTCCATAGGGTTGTTCCCTCTGAAGCTAGACTCCATCTGAGTTTACACAATTTCTGCTGGATCAACTTGTCATTGATATTGTGTCCTACAAGGTCAGTCTGAGTTGTGGTCGAACACTGAATATCATCCCCGCAACCCAATCCTATAAGCTCTCATCCTCCTAGATCAAATACCACTCATGAAAATACCTCCAGTCTTGGATAGGCAACATCATGATCCGATGAAGACTCTAGCTTGCCAAACTATAGTCCATCACATGAAATAATCTCGATCAGCCTGATTTCATCCATGCCAAAGTAGTCCTCGAGTTGTCCCAACCATCCATAACAATACATAGGAATTCCATGATCTGCAAACTACCACGCAACATACTAAATTGCATTAGGTTCACAACCGATCCACAAGAACTCCCAACTCGTCTCACCATGTAGCCTATCAAGACCACATCTCCATGTCTTTAGTTGAACCCTCTACTCTATCATCTAGACACCCACAACTCCCTCTAAGTTGCTTTGTTGTGCACACTCTTATTCACTATCCCTGCAAAGTAGCTCTGATACCATGTTGTTTTTCCATGATAGTGGTGTTTAGGATGGAATATTAAATCACTAACACTACCAAACCAAGTATTACAATGAAATTACTTTGCACAGCATAATATAAAAAACGATAAATCTACTAGTGCACAAAATATACAGAATTTTTTACACAATTTTGTACAATAACCCAACTTTGTTATATTAATCCAATTGAATAATACAACAGTCTAGGGCTCTCGTACCAGGGGTAATGGCCCTCATAGATGCATTGATACAAGACAACAACAACTACGGCTTGGTTCCTGTTGTGATGACCATCAATCTACCCAATACAATATACTATGATTGTCTAGCTGATGTAGAGCTCCTCACAACATCCTTGGTCCATTATACATATGTTTGGTCCTTCAACTCCCCATCTGCAGCATTTTCTTCTATCAATACTCCAAGTCCATTTGGCCACTGAATCTTGGCTCAACAATCTGCTTACTAATTGTGCCTTATTCCATCAAGGGTACAACACATCAAAAATATTATCAAGTTGTTCACAACTCTATTTGTGAACAACTCTCAACTTCCCATTGTTTCTCCTCATCTACTTAGGGTCTTCTTCCCACTATAGTCTTGCCACCTATCACCATCAAATTTTGTTTCTCCAATGATGAACACAGGTTGCAACAAACTGCTTCTCTAGCTTATCAGAGCTATGAGCTCCAACAAATTCTCTCCTAGCAGCCCTTAGTCCATTAAGGTATTGCACATAGGGCTCCACACTTGGGCACTCTCACGTTGCCCTCCAATAGACCACGAATGACCAATCCTCATTGTAGCATCTACACTCTGGTTAGGGCATCCAACCACCTAGGAAACCCTTCGTCTTGGCAGAAAATAGACTTCACAAATAACCCATCCAATCTGATCCAAAACTAGACCCAACACCTAGCAACAAAGGAGAAATGATTTACCTTTAAATTGTTGTTCATGGACTGAAGTCTAGTCATTGGCTAGGTCACTCTTGTAGTCCACTACAGCCCACCATCTGTGACCAAAACTACCACAAAATATTATGGCCTTCTCCCTTCTCCAAGTCTGGTAACTTGATGTCCTAAATGATTGCTCCAATACCTTGTTTTGGGCTTGATTATCCCTCCAAACAGCAACTACAGGACTGCAGCCTAGTCACCATAGGTTTGTCACCCTCTCAGCCTATTCATGGAAGAATTATCATGCCAAAATGAGCCCAGAGAAACTCCCCCTCCTTTCGTCCTACCTACATATTGACAATCCCTTCAAACAGTCATAAGAAAAGCCCTAACGTCTCCTCTCTCCTTTATTGAAGATGCTACTAACCTACGGCCTCAACGGAGATGTAATTTTCCTACAATCATACCCATAACAATCCAAAAAACATTCCCGTATTCAAACCTACTACAAGGTCACCTAGGCATCCAAACAGTCACAAAGAGGCCTAAACTGACCCTCTTCTCCTTTGTTGGAATATTCCCTAGCCTGCAGCCCAAACAGAGATTATCTTCTTGTGCTCATTACTTTTGTGCTGCTCACTTGGATGCCTAAATGATTCTCCACCACCTTGTATTTATACAGAATACAAGGGCTCCAACAAATAGTCATCTGTGGGCTTTTTAACCTGTCATAAGGCCTCTCTTAGGCTAGTCGGCCTTAACTCTTATTGGGCAAACCCAACCAATAACTTCAAAAATTAATATCTCCACTTCTACAACTCAGGTTCGAGTGATTTTTTTTTTGCGTTCGGTTACTCTTGGAGTCCTCTATCAACTCAAATCATCACATGTAGAAATAACCTCATGGATTCACACCCAAATGCTTGGGTGTAAGGCCCACATGTTTGGGTTCTATGCCCACAAGTCAATTTCGTGTGCTCATTCCTCCAAAACCCTATAACCTAGGGTTTGGAGTACCTCCCAAGCTACAAATCTATACATATATCATCCATAATATAAACATCCATATGGTAGCATTGACAAACAAGCTTTGAATTGGAGAAGACTAAGGTTCCAACTCAAAGGTCAGATCAAAGCAAAAAATCAAGAATTAGGAATATTCAAAGGAGGCCAAGAAAGAACTCGAAAATGAGTAGTTTAGTTTGAGCATTGTGAACCATTCATACTCCTCATTCAAGATCGAAGTGAAGGTGGACATCAAACCATATCAAAAATGAGATCAATGTTTTGAAATTAAATCATTGGTTGCATTAGTTGGAGGTTTACTTTATTGTTCACCACATAGATTACAAATATAAATTTCATTTTCTTGTTTGAAATTGGAGGGCCATACCTTAACCTTGTGAGGAAGCCACATAGAAACCCTTAGGCTAGAGGGGCATCCTCTAGTAACTAGGTGAGATTAATTTAAAACCCTCATAACTTCCTAATTCAACCCTATCGAATATATAGAGGATAAGTGGATTTGGTAGCATTATTTCAGGAGAATATTGTGGTACAATGTTTAGGAGAACACCATATAATTAAGGAACATGGAAATAATGTTGGGTATCTCTTCCAAGGGTGCATGTGTAACCAAGTATTTGGGGGTTCTACACAGTGATCTATGAAATAAAGTGATGTTTCTTAGACCTAGAACAATGGATGAGGCTTGTGTGCAAGTGCAACAACTAAAAAACATAAGCCAAAAGAAATGGAAATTAAATGGTTCAAAGAAAAAGGAAGACCAAGAATCTTATCAGGAGGGGAAGAAGAAGTGGAAAGTGGGGGAGAACAAGAAGACAACAACCACTACACATAAGTGCAAAATTCTAGAAACCATTGCAACATTAATGGTCACATAGAGGAGAAGTGTTGAAAATTACATCTACAGTTGAAACTAAAGAATCGAAAGAAGGAAAGGAATAAAATAATCTTATTACAACAAATTTGAGCAATCAAGTGGAACTAAATTCCAATGCAAGAAAAAAAAAAATCCGACAACTCAATGTAGGAGGTGAATTTGAGAATACTCCATCAATAGGAAGAGAAGAAGATTACCAAACCCTTCCATATAAAGATATAGGTCAAGAAGACAAAGATTGATGCTTTGTTTTCCTCAAGTTCACAAGAAAATATAATAGCATCAAATCTAGTCAACAAAATTGGATTAGATTTCCATCATCATCCTAGCCCATATCCATTGGGATGGGTCAAGAAGGAGTTAGAGATAAAGATAACCAAACAATGTAAAATTAATTTTTGTATCATGTGTTGATTTTATTGATGAAGTATTATTAGGTGCACTTCCACTTGATGCATGTGGAGTTGTGTTTGTGAGCCCCTATATGTACATGTGGGATGCAATCTTTATGTAGAAAGCCAAACAATACCACTTCATCAAGGATGAATAATCTTTCATCATCAACTCACACAAAGGAATTTCAAATGTTTCACTTGTAAGTGCCAACAAACCTAAGAAATTGATCAATTCTAGCAAGAAATATGTTTTACTATTTCTAAGAGAAAATCAGTCTAATGATGTGTTAATAAGGGCAAACGATTCCTTGGAGGGGTGTACTAAGGAACATATATAACAACTATAAGAGTTTCTATAGACATATAGATGAGTGTTCTAAGAGCCTAAAGGGCTACCACCCAAGAGGGAAGTGGAGTACAAGTTTCAATTGTTGTTGGAGTCTCCATTATCAAACATTAGGTTGTACAAACATTGGGTTGCGCAAACAACCCATTTTGGAAGCAAGTGAAGTGAAGAAGCAATTGCAACAACTACTGGAGTGGGGTGTGATTCAACCAAGTAGCCCACCTTATGGATCACCCATCATAATTTTTCCAAATAAGGATTGGACTTGGCGAATGTGCATTGATTATAGGGAATTAAACAAAATTATGCTCAAGAACGGGTACCCCTTGTCCATGATAGATGATCTATTTGATCTATTGCAAGTTGGATTTAAAATTAGAGTATCATTAAGTGTGAGTTAAAGAAGAAGACACTTGGAAGATCGCCTTGAAAAATAGATAAGGTTTGTACAAGTGGTTAGTTATGTTGTTTGCTCTATCTAGTGCACTAGCTATATTCATGATATTAATGAATAATGTATTGTGCCCTTATTTAGATTCATTTTTTATTATTTATTTGGATGATATGTGGGTTTACATTTCTACCTAGGAAGAGAACATCTCACACTTGATTCAGGTATTAGATACTTTGAAGAAGCACCAATTGTTGGAAAATATCAAGAAATGTTAGTTTGCAAAACAATCTTTGGTGTACTTCGGCTATGTGATTGGTGCAGGGGAGCTAAACATAGATCCTACCAAGTTAGAGGTTATCATGAAGTGGTTGGTGTCTACAAATTTTTTTGAGGTTGAGAATTTCAATGGGGCAACACAATACCTAAGAAAATTCATAGCCTCGTTTGTAGCAGCAATCGCACCACCTTATACCATGAAAATGAGTGGAAAGATTTCTATTGGGGGAAGGGGAAACAAAAGGCCTTTGAAGAATTGAAGAAGAAAATAAATCAAGCATTGGTTCTTGCATTACCAAAAATGCAATACCCATTTGAAGTGGAGATAGATGTGAGTGGGCATGTTATGGGAGAAATCTTGATGTGGGAAGAAAGGCATGTATGCTACCATTCTCAATTGGTTCATTCTTTGCCTTGGTACAAACTATCAATAAGTGGAAATGTTATGTGATGGGAAATGATATAGTCATCCACATAGATCACCAATTGTTATAGTACCAGCAAGCCAAAGTAAATTACAATATACTATGCATTACAAGTGAGTGTGGTTTTATAATAGTTCCATTTGGTGATCAAGTACAAAAAAGGTCACCCGCATCTGAAACCATAGCTTTGGAAACTCTAATGCACATGGAGCATTTCACCCATGACACATAAAAATATGAATATATAGAGGATGATGACTTGAGGGAGGTGTATCAATAGTTACAAGGCTAGAGTCATGTATAATATGGTGAGAACATAGTCGACTATCGTCTCCAAAATGGGTCACTCTACAAGTTGGACAGGCCTTTTGTTTCTAAATATGAGAAATTGTGGTTGAGTAGAGAGGCTCGCACCTCCAAGATTTCATGGAATTTTGGTGTTGGGAAAATAATTGACAATTTGCAAAGGTATGTGTATTGGCTCGTGATGAAGGAATATTTAGCTATGTTCATTAGAGGATGCATATTTTGTTCTACCACAAGCCTAGTTATAGGAAAAAGATTTTATACCATCCCTTACCTATACTCACCTATTTTTGGAAAAGCATTTCCATGGACTTTGTGGAAGTTTACCAACAACCAGGAAGGGACATGACTACTTATTGGTGCTATATGATAGGTTCAATAAGATGTGTGTTCTCATGCCTTATAAAAATACCATTAGAGGAAATAAGTAGCGAATTTGTTCTTTGAACAGGTTTGGGTGCACTTTGGGATACCAAGGAGCATCATTACAAATAGGGACACCAATTTATTAGTTCCTTTCATACTGCATTGTGGGAGAAGATGAACACAAATTAAAATATAACTATACCATTCCATCCATAGAGAGATGGGAAAATAGATGTAACACCCTCCTCCCACATCTACCAAGTAATAGGCCACCTAGGGTAAACATGTGACAAGAAGTTATAATGATAGGATTTGACTCCCTATGTGTCAGTTAAGGAAGTGGAAATGATGGAAACACACCATACAGACCTTCCACATCAGCAACAAGACTCTCATGAACCATCCCAACCTCTCAGGTAACCAGCCTCTGAGTCCCACTAAGTTTTTAGACCAATTAACCCTTGGAAGCTCCCTTGATATGGGAATGCATGCAATCAGGAGGCTCTTGACTCTCCCACAACATGGGTATGTCAGTGTCCAAGGAATTTTCTGCCCAGTGTTGTGCCAGCGTCCCTAGGATTTGATCCACGTTTTCAGGCCCAGAAGCCAGGTCACTGCTCAGAACTAAATAACACCTTCATAACAATGGAATGATGATACAAATTTAATTACTTGAAAAAACACTTGAATAGACCCCTACTAGCCATTACAGGCATTTCGTCAAACATGTCACAAATATGTAATCTACAGGTGTAAACAACAAATCTAAGCATAGGGATCTCATACTCATCTGAGAATCACTAAGAAGCATTGATGCCTCAACACAATAGTTGTAGTCTCATCCATTAGGTCATAGATACATTTCTCATTCATTTACAAGTAAAAACATGATGAGATCCATACATAGATATTGCCATAATACATGTGCATAACCAGCATAATAACAACATAAATACCAAGGAAACAGCGACCTTATAATCCACATATAAACCAATATAATACTCATGAAACAACAAGGAGAAATAACCTCATATTAATGATGCAAAGGCCAACTAGTTATGGGACTTCCACGAATAATCCAAGTGGATCTTCAGACACCAATCGCATGGAAAAGGCTCAAAATTTAAAGTGGCGGAAAGACGATGAACTTGACATCAGATTGGAGTGCTCGTCGCCCTGATTCCAACGATGTGAACAGCACTCCAATCCAAGTTCGAATGAAGGAGATAGAGGCAGTCAAAGTTGGGTTGACTTTTTTATGACTGTGCAGGCTTGAGGAGGGAACAATTTTGCCAAAACCCGACCAACCTGGGCCGAATTCCGGGCTAATTTGCAGCCTAATTAGTTTGTCTCCTTTAGCCTAAAATCTGAATATTTAAAAATGGCCTTGTATTATTAAAAATATAAAAAATAATAATAAATGTGGTGGTAGGCCACCACCCCCATCACCCCAATACCATATAAACAAAAAAACAAAAAAAATTGGAAGGACCGATGGCCATGACCCCGCTGGTCCAACCGCACCCGTTACACAAATATAACCATATGTATATGGGGGTGGGCATGGGCCGGCCCACACCCCTGCCACTTAACAATGTCGTGCCATATATAGTGCGAGGCCGGCGGGGATTGAACCTGCCCAGCCCACGTGGGCCAGCCCCCACTAGGCAGTCCCATAAATGAACCATGTACCAGACCTCCCGTAACCGTCTACCAACCATTTAATACAACAACAGCGTGCCAAAAATCAAATGGTTGGAAACGCACCATAATTAAAATAAAATTCAACTGCTATGTGTAAATTTGGCGGAGGTGGGGTTGGAACACCCGACCTCCCACCTTTGATGCCAACGCCCAACCGTTCCACTACATGGGCTCATTGGTAAATCTCTCGGGCAATTTTATATACAAACCCTTTAAATTTATTTGCATGAGGAGGAGGTCACATGGGAACGGAATGGAGGCGCTGAATGGAGAATGGAGAATGGAACCCCATTATGCAAATATGGAGGAGGAACCAGGTGCGCGCACACAAATTGATGCAGGTGGAACCATGACTGCTGCAGAAACAGGGAGCAAAACTATGATCCTTGAGATTTTCCTGAGGAGGTAATTTTTCTCCATGTCGGAATATAGTCAAGTTTATAGTCATGTTTCACGGTTTTTCACAGGGATTGCAATGGCGAGGTTGGATTCACTTTTTGAGTTGCATATTTCCAGTCCACCCATGGAGCAAAATCTTTGAGGAATCTAGGGGGAATCTAAAAGATTCCTTGAACCCCATATTCTCAATTTCTCAAAATTCAAAAATTGGACAGCCAATTTTGCACTATTCGACGCCACAAATCTGATGGTGCATTTAGATTTCTCATTTTCTCATTCTATTCTTCAGCCACTTTTCTAAGTGGAATGCAGGTGTCAGCATTCATGTGCGAGCAACCATTTTCGTGTGATTGATATCGTGAGATCGATGGCATGAACAGCTTCAGCGGTTTGACATCTGCTTCTTCAGATGGCCCTTGGTTGTGAGGTATATGTAGTGTGTTCATGTACTTCTTTTGCTATGCATTGTCCTACACAGATCCCTGTTTGATGTTGATGAGAGATCCTTTTTATTACTTGTTTTCATGATTCCTGCTTGATGTGACGTGAAATCATCTATGTGATGTACTTGTTGTCATGATTTGTCATGTTATGTTTTGAGATCCCTTTGTTGTATGTTGATAGGATACTCAGGTTTTCGTCATGTATGTTTGCATTGAGATCCCTTTTATGCCATGTTGGCAGGATGCTCATCATGCATGGGTTTATTTCATACTAATAGGAGTCTTTTGACTGAGAGTTCCTGTAGTGGAACATCTCTTGGAGCCACTCCTGCATAAGGGCATTTTCCTTGTATGATAGAGACATCACCTCTTATGTACATCATCACTATTGATAGCACTTAATGCAGCGGCCGACACCACCTTGAAATCGGGGCCTAGAGACGTAGTCTCTTCTGGACGAACTCTGTTATCAACGTCTTGAGTTTTAAGTTGCTGATGATTGACATGTTCCTCTTCTTTATAGCATGCACATGTAATCATTTATGTTTCTTTTAAAAATGCAATCTAACACATCACAAAAGTAAAAGGTCTTGGAAGGGTCCTTTGTCACACTCAAACCTGGTGTAGTGGTATCAGAGCAGTCTTTGTGTGGATGTGAATTGTAGCGTGAACAATGGAATGTGTAGTGATAGAGGATGAAAAAGCAATGTACAAGACCATGCTAAAAATTTCCCAAAGGGTAGTGATAATGTATGAAACTCTACAAAAAGAGACAAAGGAAAAAGAGTGATTGCAGCTTCAATTACAAGCCATGGAAGAGGCACTGGAAGAACTGAAGCACAACAACCAAAGTCTTCAAACAAATAACGTTGAGTTGAAGATGCGTCTACAAGAAGAGAAAGAGGAGAAACGTAGCTTAATACGACAGATGCAAGCAAAGGACAAGGCCTTGGAAAAGCTACAACGTGACCCATGCAAGGTAAAAAGTATTTCTCCATCTTCATGTATGTTTCCTCATGATGATTTCACTGTTTTTGAAAATCATACCACAGGAATTGGCTCCAAACTGTTGAAGAAAATGGTGTATGAAGGAAAAGGCTTGGGTGTTAATGGCCAAAGCATTGTCAACCCCTTAAAAGTAGAAGAATTACCCCATCAGAAAGGACATGGGTATGTCAAAAAGGAAGTTGAGGAATGTGCCGCGACAGCTAGTGAACCACCAACAACAGATGATGAGCAACCCTAATCAATTCTTTCCAAATCGACATAGGAGGTAAAAGATGTTGATTTCCTTTCAGTTTCTTCATCACATAGTATGATTTCTGTTGGAGATTTGGAGATCCCAATTACAGGGAAAAACATGAGGCTCCTTACAAGGACAAGGCACAAGGAGGAAGAAAAACTTGGTGTTAATAACCAAGGCATAACTCAACCATTGGAGTTTGTGCAGATACCTCAATTTGCAGGCATAAGATACACCAAAGGAGAATGCTTGAAGGTGTCAGATTCGTCTAAGATGTCATCGAAATTATCGAGGAAAGAGAATGATGGGAAAACATACCCATCATCCAATGGCAGTTTCCATTGGGGAAAGAGCTGAGGCAAGCTCTCATCACCATACTTGCACCAGAGACAGCAAGGAAAGGTATAACCACTCTCGACATTCAAATGTTCATTTCGATTATGATCATGTTGTTAATGATGAACGAAGAACATGGCATCGAAAAACATGCACCTTTTGTGGATTACATAACCATACATTTTCTAAGTGTTGGAAAAGAATGGTAGCACACAAAAGGATGAGACGTGAAAGACCCCTTCAATAGCAAGTAAAGAAACATGGTAAGCATATTTGGAGGAAGAAAACCTATTGCAGTCATTGCAACAGAAGTGGCCATCAAAGAGCCACATGTTGTAGGCTCCATCCAGAGTAGCGCCTTAAAGACAAAGTGTCGGTGCATGAACTAGGTGAAACAATTGATCGACAAGCAAGACCATCATAGGGTGATGACCCGTTCACCTTGATAAGTGAAAAATGGTTCCTAGACATGTTAGCATTTCATGGTCATACTTTTGTAAATCATTTGTTTCATTTTAAAATGTAAAAGTGATGATGTGTTTTGCATCACTTGTTCCGCAACAATGATGTCTAGTCTTATTTTGAGTTTCATTTTACACTCTGAAAGTGATGTTGTGTTTCCATCACTTGTCAAAACAAACAGTGTTTAGCCTTATCTTTGTAAATCATGTGTTGCAGTGATGATGTGTTTTCCATCACTTGTTGAAGCAACAATGATATGCTGGCCTTGTTTTCGTAGCTGGAATGTTGCGTCCATCTTGATGTAAACTTGACCACCGGGTATGTGTTATAAACTCGTGGCAAGTGTGGGATGCTTGGGTCATTAGTTGGTCATGCAAGTCAAGCATGTAAATTTCAAAACAATTTACTATAGGTTGTAAAGGTGCCAGGTGTTGAATCATCGCTTAAGGCTCCGAAGAACAAAGATGAAGGAGATGGAAGCGAGGCCTTTCAAGATGCTTGTGATGTAGACAAGGTATAGAAAAGTTGTAGATTGTTTTTCATGCTTTTGGAGGACCAAAAGCTCCACAGTGGGGAGGATTGATCTAGGTGGATCTTCAGACACCAATGGCATGGAAAAGGCTAAAAATTCAAAGTGGTGGAAAGACGATGAACTTGAAATCAGATCGAAGTGCTCGTCGCCCTGATTCCAACAGTGCAAACGGCACTCCAATCCGAGTTCGGATGAAGGAGATAGAGGCATTCAAAGTTGGGTTTACTTTTTGATGACTGTGCAAGCTTAAGGAGGGAGCAATTTCACTGAAACCCGGCCATCGATTTCGACCAACCTAGGCTAGATTCCAGGCAAATTTGCGGCCTAATTATTTTGTCTCCTTCAGTCTAAAATCCGAATATTTAAAAATGGCCTTATATTATTAAAAATATAAAAATAATAATAATAAATGTGGTGGCAGGCCACCACCCCCTCCACCCCAATACCATATAAACAAAAAAAAATGAAAGGACCAACGACCATGACCCTGCTAGTCCAACCACACCCATTACACAAATATAACCATATGTATATGGGGGTGGGCATGGGCCACCTCCGGCAGACCCGGCCCACACCCCCGCCACTTAACAATGCCATGCCATATATAGTGCAGGTCCGGCGAGGATTGAACCCTCCCGACCCATGTGGGCCGGCCCCCACTGGGTGGCCCCATAAATGAACCATGTACCATACCTCCCGTAACCGTGTACCAGCCATTTAATACAACAACAGCGCGCCAAAAATCAAACAGTTGGAAACGCACCTTCCACCTTTGATGCCAACACCCAACCGTTCCACCACATGGGCTCAATGGTAAATTCGTCGGGAAATTTTATATATAAACCCTTTAAATTTATTTGCACAAGGAAGAGGTCACATGGGAAATGAACAGAGGCGTTGAATGGAGAATGGAGAACGAAACCCCATTATGCAGAGATGGAGGAGGAACTAGGTGCATGCACGCAAATCGATGCAGGTGGAACCATGACTGCTGCAGAAACAGGGAGCAAAACCATGATCCTTGAAATTTTCCCAAGGAGGTGATTTTTCTCCATGTCGGAATATAGTCAAGTTTATAGTCGTTTTTCATGGTTTTTCGCAGGGATCACAATGGCAAGGTCGAATTCGCCTTTTGAGTTGCAGATTTCCAGTCTACCCATGGATCAGAATCTTTGAGGAATCTAGGGGGAATCTAAAAGATTCCTTTAGCCCCAAATTCTCAATTTCTCATAATTCAAAAATTGGATAGTCGATTTTGCACTGTTCGACGCCACAAATCTGATGGTGCGTTCAGATTTCTCATTTTCTCATCTATTCTTCAGCCACTTTTCTAAGTGGAATGCAGGTGTCAGCATTCATGTGCAAGTAGCCATTTTCGTGTGATTGATGCCATGAGATCGATGGCACGAACAGCTTCAGTGGTTTGACATCCACTTCTTCAGATGGCCCTTGGTTGAGGTATATGCAGTGTGTTCATGTACTTCTTTTTCTATGCATTGTGTTGCACAAATTCCTGCTTGATGTTGATGAGGGATCTTGTTTCTTACTTGTTTTCATGATTCCTGCTTGATGTGATGCGAAATCATCTATGTGATGTACTTGTTGTCATGATTTGTCATGTTATGTTTTAAGATCCCTTTGGTGTATGTTGATGGGATACTCAGGTTGTCATCATGTATGTTTGCATTGAGATCCCTTTTATTCCACATTAGTGGGATGCTCATCATGCATGGGTTTATGTCATACTGATAGGAGTCTTTTGACTGAGAGTTCCTGTAGTGGAATATCTCTTAGAGACACTCTTGTGTGAAGGAATTTTCCTTGTATGATAGCGATATCACCTCTTATGTACATCATCACTATTGACAGCACTTAATGCAACGGCCTACACCATCTGGCCACCGGGGCCCAGAGATGTAGTCCCTCCTGGACAAACTGCGTTATCAACGTCTTGAGTTTTATGTTGTTGATGATTGACATGTTCTTCTTATTTACAGCATGCACATGTATTCATTAATGTTTCTTTTAAAAATGCAATCTAACACATCATGAAAGTAAAAGGTCTTGGAAGGGTCCTACATCACACCCGAACCTGGATCAACGAACCACCTGACTGTAGACATGGTTGAGACAAAACTCTCTTCAGGTAGTCACCCATGTGCCATATTCCAAGCATGAAAGCGGTATCTCACAAAACACATCAATAAAAAACCATTAAGAGCTTCCAGAGGCCAGTCACCTCAACCCATCAAATTGTGATTCCACCTCATGGTCAGACATCACAAAACCATCATTAGATTAGTTTATACCCAAGCCTTCCAAGGCTCTAGAGCATTTGTTCCAACCAAGGCTTCCAAGACTTTTAACTCAAACCACAGTTGTCATTGAGATTCCATAGCATTTTTCCAACCAGATCTTCCAGGACTAGTAACTCAACCCACCAAGGGCTTCTAGGGCGTTTGCCAACTAGGCTTCCAGGACTAGTAACTCAACCCAAGCTATTACTGGGCTTCCAGGAACTAGTATCTCAACCCAAGCTAAGGAAACATGAGAACCAACTAGAAAAACAAAGAAATAAACCCACAACAAGATGGTTATCTAGGAAATGGCAAGGCTAGGCAAATCCACTATCAATCTAGGAAATCCTCCATGCCAGTGACAAATCACGACCACTAAACCACATGCATATGCCATGCATGCCAAAACTAGTGATGAAAAGATACATGCAACCCAGTACTTGCAAGAAAAACTTGATGGAGTTGTTCATCCTGATGTCCTCTTAAAGTTTCATGCTCTTCCTTTTCCTTCTTGCTCCAAATCTCTAGGTATGCCACACTCCTCCAAGAGTGCTCCAAGAAATCTCTAAGTGTCCAAGAGTATGAGAGAAAGACAATAGAGAGAGAGCTCCAAAACTAAACTAACAAAAGTCTAAGTATTGATCCTCATAAGCCTTTTTATTAATGAGGCCTCTATTTTCTTCATTTTCCATTATTTTCCTTCAATTTCCTCCTCATATGAATCCTATGACCTTTCAACTCTCTTTTCTCCTAATTTCCATTATTTTCGTAAATAAATTTTCCAAGATGCCATGTTTCCTTTCCATATAATTTTCCATTGCCTTTGCCAATTTCCTTAGCCATTAATCAATCACTAGTGATCCCCGTCACTATGTTTTTTCCCAACATTCAACTTGGAATAAGTGCCCATCAACTGTGTTTATTATTTTGTCTCTATTAAGTTTTACTACATGGAATTTTCACTAGGGCTATGAAAAACCCTCCCACTTGGGGGAACACTGTCCTCTGTGTAAAACAACACCTACAACTAATAAGGCTATTGTAAGCAAAACATATTTCCCATGGAGCTTTATAACTTAGCTCGTTGCAATATTTACAATGATCATATTACTGAGAAGCAAACCAACATGACAACATAACAAATATAACATCATAATGACATGACACCCATACCACTTATTTTATCTTTATAACATAGCTCATGGAGGTATTTAGATCCATATACATATGTACATATGCCAAACATCACCAAAACATGTACCAAAGACATATACCAAAACATCTGCTCAACCAGCAAAAAAGGAAGGTTACACATCCCGCATTTGATTTGTCATCTCCCATGTCGCTTCATTGGGCCCAAAGTGCTTCCATTGCACTTTAACCTGCTCGATTGCTCGGTTCTGGAGCATGAGCATATTTCTCTACAATATACACTACGATTCCAGCTGGAATTATCCTTCTAGTTCCACCTACAATACAGACCACTCAATCACATGATCAGCATATTTAACATACTTGTTAAGTAATGACACATGGAAAGCATCATGGACTTTCACTGTCAGAGGCAGTGAAATTCGATAGGCTACTGGTCCAATCCTCTCAATAATCTTGGAAGGTCCACAAAACCGAGGTGTCATCTTAGCACATGATCCAATCCGTAAGGAGCTCTTCTTTTGTCTGATGCGCAAGTACACATGTTCCCCAACTTGGAACTCCTTGAACAACCTCTTTTGATCTGTATAGATCTTCTGCCTATCCTATGTTGCTTTCAAAATTCTTCTTGATTACCTACATTTCCCTTTCCATGTCTGCCAACATGTCTGGTCCAATCAACACCCTGTTAACTGGGTCACTCCAACTAATGGTAGTATTACAACTTTACCCATACAAAGCCTCAAACAGACTCATCCTTAGTGACTCTTGTTACCCATTGTTGTAAGCAAACTCTACCAGTGGAATGTACTCTTCCCACTGCCACTTCTAATGCATCACATACATCCTCAGCATGTCCTCCAATATCCTTTTGACCCTCTCAGTTTGTCCATCTATTTGCAGATGATAAGTTGTACTAAAGACCAACCATGTGCCCAAACCTACAAATAATTCCTTCCAAAACTTGAAACTGAATTTCACATCCCTGTCCGACACAATCTTCTTCGAAACTCCATGCAATCTGACCACATCTTTCATGAACACCTATGCTACATCACTCACTAAGAATGTAAACTTCACTCGAATGAAGTGAGTTACCTTTGTCAACCTATCCACCACTACCATGATGGAATCATGTTGTCTCACTATCCTTGGAAAACCTGTGATAAATTCCATGGAAATGACCACCCATTTCCATTCTAGAATCGCAATCAGTTTAAGTAATACACATGGATGCTTACACTCTGCCTTCACCTACTGACAATGCAAGCACCTAGCCATGAACTCTGCTACGTCTCTCTTCAAATTAGGCCAATAATAGAATTTATTCACAACTGTCAATGTCTTCTGATAACCTAGGTGACCCAAATATGGTTTCATATTAAACTCCCTCAAGATCACATTCTTGAGCTCACTGCTATATAGCACATATATCTTGTCTCTAAATCTAAACAATTTGTCAATCGTGAGATGATAGTCCACATCCTATGCACTTGCATCTGTACCTATACTTGTACCACTACCTGTACATGTACCTATACCACTACATGTACATGTACATATACCACAACATTTACTTGTACTTGTACATATACCTATACCACTACATGTACCTGTACATGTACCACTACCTATACCTATACCACCACCTAAAATTTGTTGCAACATGTGCACAATCTCCATATACCTGACATCCTGCTAACCCACCTACAAGATCTTATCCTATAAGTCTGTCCCATAGGAGCTCATAGTTGCTAAGTGATTTACCTGTATCTTCCTGCTAAGAGCATCTACCACCCTATTATCTTTACCTTTTATATACATGATCTCAAAGTTGAACTCATTGATCATGGCAAACCATCGAGCCTGCCTTCCATTTAGATTCGGTTGGTCAAATAGGTACCACAACCCACTATGATCACTCATCAATAAAAACATCCTTCCCAGAAGATAATGACTCCACATCTTCAATGCATGTATGATCGCTGCTAACTTAAGATCATGTGTGGGGTAGCTTTTCTCATGCTCATTCAACTTCTATGACTCATAGCATACCACCTAACCATCCTGCATAAGGACTCCACCAATTCCTCTCTTGCAAGAATCTGTACATAATACAAACTCTTTGTCTAGATCTATAATATTTAACATTGATGCATGTGTCAACAACTGGTTGAGATGCTCAAAATTGGTCACACACTCCTCTTTCCATTCAAACCACTTACCTTTCCTCTACAATGATGTGATAGGATAAGCAATCTGTGAGAAGTTCGTGATGAACCTCTTGTAATAACCTTCTAACGCCATGAAAGATCTCACCTCATCCACATTCTTAGGAGTTGCCCACTCCATGATATCTCTTACCTTTTCTGGATCCACTATTATGCCCTCCTTGGAAACAACATGTCCCATTTAATGTACCTCCGTCTAAAAGAAACTACACTTGTTGAGCTTAGCATACAACTGATGCTCTCTCAACAATATCAACACTGCTGCTAAATTCTCGGCATGCTCTCCCTCATTTTTAGAATATACCAATATATCATCAATGAAAACAATAACAAACTTATCCAAATATGGATGCAACACATTATTCATCAAGCACATAAAGGTAGTTAGAGCATTAGTTAAACCAAATGTAACTACGACAAACTCATAATGCCCTTACCTGGTCTAAAAAGTTGTCTTGTAGATGTCCTCTTCTTTAATGTGTACTTGATGATATCTGAATCTCAGATCAATCTTCGAGAACACTGCTTCTTCCTTCAACTAATCGAACAAGTCATGAATCCTTGGTAACCAATACTTGTTCCTGATGGTCACTTTGTTCAATTGGTTGTAGTCAATGCACAATTTGAGAGTACCATCCTTCTTCTTCACAAACAATATTGGTGCTCCCCATGGTGATACACTTGGTCTAATGTATCCCTTGTTCAACATTTCCTTCAACTGTAGCTTTAACTCAACCAATTATGGAGCTCTCATCATGTAAGGTGCCTTTGATGCCAGAGTTTCCCTTGGCACCAACTCAATAGAAAAGTCTACTTCCTTGTGAGGTGGAAACTCTGAAATATCCTCAGGAAATACATTTTGAAACTGTTGTAGAACTAGGTACCTGCTCAAAACATCTGCATCCTCAACTTCCTTACCTTTGTCACTAGAAATGTGCATTACAAATAACACACACCCTTTCATGTGACTACGCTTGGCCTGCATAGTTTTCACCATCTTAACTGATGTTGTTTTCTTCTTACCTCACAAAACTCTTTGTCCCCCATTGTCATCCATGCACTCAATGGCTTTGTCATAAAAATCCACCTTAGTTCTATAAAGGTATAACCAATCCATTCCCAACAACATATTTTATGATCCCAATGGTAATACATTCAAATGTGCTATGGTAGGCATACCATTCAAATAAAATGCACAAGCTCTTACCCAATGATGAACTCACTACTTTGTACATGTATCCAACTACACTAACCAAGATTCAGCATGCACTTCGTCCATCTCAATGATAGATGCATGGTGGCTTTCCTGACTGTTATACAATGTTGCATAGATACGAGGAACTCTCTAACCAACATCCCCAACAGTTTGTGCCTCCTGGGCATTATATATCTTAGGCCTACCACCCTGATTCTGTGAACAATCTCTCATGTGATGATCTTTGCCACAATTCCAACACTCTATAGGCTTCCAACCTACATCCTTGTTCTGCTCCTCAGATCGAAATCCATGTCCTCTGTCAAATGAATTGAACTTCTTAGATAGTGTTTCATTCTCTTTATTACCTATACCTTGAGGTCTTGCTCGCTTCTTGTCCCATTTTTCTTTGTTCTTTGTATTACATTTCCAACCTGGCTTAGTCTCAGATCTGTGCTTTGATTGTTCATAGCAATACTTGAGCTTTTGGATGGCCTCCTCCAATGATCTAGGCTCATCAAAATCAATCATGTCTTTGAATGCAATCGGTAATCCACTGATGAATCTCTGAATCTTGGCCTTCTCCTCCTTGTGGTAATGCACATACCTCAGTAGCTCTAAGAACATGCTAGTGTACTCCTCACCTATCATCGATCCCATCTAAAGCTCATAGAATTATTCTTCCTTGGCATTAGATACTTCTTCTTAAATAATCTCTCTAATTCATTCCAAGTCAAGTCCTCCTCATAAATACGTCTGACATTCTTCACATCTTCCCACCAAATATTTGCTTTACCTTTGAGACTGAGTGTAGTTATTTTGGCTTTCATATTCTCTAAATAATTATGCAACCTAAACAACTTCCTCATTCCAAGCAACCATGCCTCTCCATCCTATGATTTCTTCATCTCTCCATCAAATATAGGTGATTTTTCTTTCTTAAACTCATATGGAAAGTATCCCCTATCACTCCTCCTATAAGGATGATAACGATGACGATCATAGTGCCTATCTAAACCAGGACTAGAGTAGTACTTGTGTCCATTGTCTGTCCTATCTAGAGTATCCAACAACCTGCCATCTCTCGTTGTGTCATCTTTATCCTATCTGTGACCACCACGGTGCATACTACCATACACCCAATTAGTTTTGTCCTCCTACTCATAGATAATATGAAGTGGTCCCTATTGTTGTAATTCTGACAAACTCTGAAGTATCATTGCATTTACCTCTGCTTGTTTCTCCTGTGCCTGTATGATTATGTCATTGTTTGCTTACAACTCCTTATTTTTGCATTTAAGCTTCTCAATGTACTTCCAAATCAGAAGAGTTCCCAAAACCACATTTCTCATCTAATCCGTAGGGAAAGTCTCAGGAACTGTAGTCTACCATCTTGCTAGTCAACTTTGATATTTCTTCCTACAAGGTATATCATGTCTGCTAAACCAAATCATAATAATACAACATACCTTAGCATAATTTAGGGAGGATACCTCATTTGTAAGATCAAAAAATCAGTGTGATACATGTATAACATAATCATGACAGCATATAGAATTATAACACATAACCATATAACCATATAACCATCATTCTCGCTAGATTCCAAATATCAATGCATGACCTTATGAACAACACATACCACGACCTCATGCATGACAACAACCACCACATCACTGTACACTTGACCACATGTGAATACTAACATGCATAAACAATGCATAATCAACCATACACTCATGACTACACACTCCACAACAACACCATCAACTTCCCATGGCTACATCACTGCAACCATGGCCCATACCATACGAATGCAACAAGAAGATAGTCTTATGACACAAGAAATATGTATGCAACCGACATGAATGCATGACCAACACACTACCCATCCAATTCGATGGGTGAACCATGCTCTAATACCACTCTGTAGTATCAGATATGACCTAAAGAGAGCACAACTTGGCTCTGATACCACTTTGTAGTATCAGATATGACCCAAAGAGAGCACAACTTGGCTCTAATACCACTCTGTAACACCCTCCTCCCACATCTACCCAAGTAACTGGCCAACCAAGGTAAACATGTGATGAGAAGTTACTATGATAAGATTTGACTCCTTATGTGTCAATTAAGGAAGTGGAACCAATAGAAACACACCATATAGGCCTTCCACAACAGCAAAAAGACTCTCAGGAACCATCCCAACCTCTCAGGTAACCAAACCCTGAGTCCAACTTATTTTTTAGACCAATTAACCCCCAAACGCTCCCTTGATATGGAATTTCATGTGTCCATGAGGCTCAGGATGCTCCCACGGCATGGGTATGTCAATGTCCAAGGACTTTTCTGCCTAGTGCTATGCCAGCATCCCAGGGATTTGAGCCACTTTTTCAAGACCAGAGCCCAGGTCACTACCCAAAACTAAATGAAATCTTTAGAACATAAATATCATAATGGAATGATGATACAAATGCAATTACTTGAACAATCCCTTTATTGGACCCCTACTAGCCATGACAGATATTTCATCAAATATGTCACAAATATGTAATCTACAAGTGTAAACAATATATTTAAGCATAGGGGTCTCATACTCATCTGAGAATCACTAAGAAGCATTGATGCCTCAACACAATAGTTGTAGTTTCATCCCTTAGGCCATAGATACATTGTTCATTCATTTACAAGTAAAAACATGATGAGATCCATAAATAACTATTGTAATAAAACATGTGCATAACCAGCATAATAACAATAGAAATACCAAGGAAACAACAACCTTATAATCGACATATAAGCCGGTACAATACTCATGAAAAAACAAGGACAAATAACCTCATATTAATGATGCAAAGGCCAACTAGTTGTGGGACTTTTACGAACCACATGAATGTAGACATGGCTGAGCCAAAACTCTCTTTAGTCAGTCAACCTCATTCCATATTCCAAGCATGAATGTGGGATCTCATTAAACACATCAATCAAAAACCATCCAGGGCTTCCAGAGGCCAACCACCTCAACCCATCAAACGGTGATTCCACCTCATGGTTGGACATCACAAAACCATCATCAAATTGTTCTCTATCCAAGCCTTCCAGGGCTCTAGAGCATATGTTCCAACCAAGGCTTCCAGGACTAGTACTCAACCCACAGCTATTGTCAAGCTTCCAAAGTGTTTGTCCAACCAGATCTTCTAGAACTAGTATATCGACCCACCAAAGGATTCCAAATCATTTGTCTAGACAAGGCTTCTAGGACTGCTAACTCAACATAAGTTGTTACATGGCTTCCAGAGCGTTTGTCCAAGGCTTCCGAGAACTAGTAACTCAACCCAAGCTATGGAAACATGAGAACCAACTGGAAAAACAAAGAAATAAACCCACAACACCATGGCTATCCAATCCAAGCAATCCTCCATGCCAGTGACATATCATTACCAATAAACCACATGCATATGCCATGCATGCCAAAACTAGTGAGGAAAACATACATGCAACTCGATACTTGCAAGCAAAACCTGTTGTAGTTGTTGTTCCCAATGTCCTCTTGCTCTTTCCTACCCTTCCTTTGCCTTCTTGCTCCAAAACTCCAAGTATTTCACACTCCTCCAATAGTGCTCCAAGAAATCTCTAAGTGTCCAAGAATATGAGAGAGGGAATAGAGAGAAAGCTCCAAAGCTGAATTGACAGAAGTTTGTGTACTGATCCTCAGAAGTATTTTTATTAATGAGGCCTCTTTTTTCTTAATTTTCCATTATTTTCCTTCAATTCCATCCTTACATGCAACCTGTGACCTTTCACCTCCCTTTTCTCCTAATTTCCATTATTTTCATAAATAAATGTGACAAAATGTCATTTTGCCTTTCCAAAACCTTTTCCATTGCCTTTGCCAATTTCCTTAGCTAGTAATCAATCACCATTGATCCTAATCACTATGATTTTTCCCAACATTCCTCTTGGAATAAGTGTCCCATCAACTGTGGTATTATTTTGCCTTTATTAATTTGAATTTTCACTAAGGTTGTTGCAATAGAGGTAATCAACATGATTTTGGTACAAATTTTGAGGGGTTATAATCAGAAGCATTCAAAGACCTGTGATGAAAATATTGTTTATACATAACACCTACAATAGATTAGTACATACTTCAAGTGGTATGTCACCATTTGAGACTTGTTTTGGATATTTTCCACCTTTTCCTTTGGATGTGGTGTATTGACAAAAGGGATGAGTGAGGGAGGATCTCACAAGGGATTATTTAAAAGTATAAAAAATTGTTGAGAACATCAGGTAGATCCATGTACAAGTATAGGAGGTACTAAGTAAGTCATAGGGAAAGTACAAGCATAGGCATGAAAATATTAGGAAAAAGAGGCCATTTAGAATGTAGATAGAGTATGGTTACAACTGAACAAGGAGAGGCTGGGAGAGGCCATAAGGTCCTAGTAAGAAAAATAAGACTTTGTGAAATGGTCCTTTTGAGATACTAGAAAAGGTGGAAGATAATGCCTACAAACTTAGTATACACCCATAGATGTGCATTTACTTAGTGGTGAATTTGGAAAATCTAAAACTCTATGAGCCTTCCATGCTAGATTAGAAACAGATGTAGAAACTACCTTCCATAGAGGAACTAACACCAAATGCTTAAGAAAATTTCGTAGAGGAGAAAATTTTGCAAAAGACGTCTAGAACTACAAGACAGGGGTAGCATGACCTTTAGCAGTTTGGACTAATATGACAATTCCAAGAAAGCCTAAATGGCACTCTGAGGAGAAGGTAGGCCAAAAGCCTCCCAAAATGGGGAGGTATGATCCAAATTGGATTACTATATATTTTTTCATCCATCTTGTTGCTTTTAGAATGGAAGAATTGATTGAATCAACTTACAGAAGGATTTTATTGGTGGGGCCTATTTTGAAAAAAATGGGGTTTGAAACCTTCTAGGGCCAATTTGAGACCTTAAATGACATTTTTTGGGTGTAGAAATTTTCTTCGTAAGTTCCAAACCATGTAACGTTATTTTACACTTAGATAAATTTCCAACATGCAAAAAAGATGTTGATCGAGTTTTAGATGAAAAATTGATGCCTCCAGAAAGTTTACCTATTGTGATTGACCATCATAATTTGACAGGATGCCATGTTACCCTGTTACTCATGTAAAATGGGTTAGCCACCTAAATAATATGAAGAAGACACTAGAAGGGTCAAGTTTGTAACACTTGTTGAGAGTTGAAGGAATCAAACTTAATCTTTAGTTGGCCATCAGGCTATGTTATAACCAATCCACTATGAGGAAAATGGGTTCAATTCATTTTGATTGTATCTCGTTCCACAATATAGAAAAAACATCTTGGAAGTGGGAGTGAGAGAGCATAATGGAGGGGATTTGTGTCCTATACTCATTAGGGTAATGTTGAAGTAAAAAATGGGCCTCGAAATGAAAAATGTGTTAATAGAATCAACTTTAAAATAGCTAATAGGATACAATATGATGATCTCATCCCCAAGGGTAGAGTAGCTGCACCTTCAAGTTGGGTTTTCTCCCAAAAGGGTTTCCCATCGCATATCTTGGTGTTCATTGTGCTTGGTTTGTGTTTGTATTTCATCATTCTCTTCATTTCTCATTTTATCTATTACATGCATAAACAACAAATAAATGATAACAAATATGGAATCTAAGGGAATTAACCCTTCATATTATAGAATTCAGTGTATTTTAATGGATATGTTGTGAGGAACTATCTAGTGCAATATCCATGACCATTTAGAAATCATTATAGCATATACAATATGCACCTATTAAGTTAAGTCTATGGGTAAATTTAGCCACCTCAACGTCTTAAAGGTATAAGCTCCTTTTCCTCTATGGTCGATCATCATGCAACATAAGGAAACATCAAAATTCAAGTGATTTTAGGTTGTCTTCTATGTCTCTATTGGACTAAATATGAATCTGGGTAGCTACATGTCAAAAATTTCATTTTGTGGATGCCAAACATAGCGTTAGTTATTGCATGCATCCTTTATGTGCCTTTGGATAGAGTTGTGATAATCGCTTTTGAATCCCTAGAATATCTCCTTGCATTAGTTCCATAAGTTTTTTCCTTGCTACCATCATACTTCTCTTCATATACCTGCATCATCAAATTTGGTTTGCATCCTAGAATAAAAGGCTATAATTTTTTCAAAGAGAGGGAACATCTTGCAGCCATGCTATTAAATAAATATGTATCCCTTACAATCCCAGTGAGTATCAATCCTTTAAACTTATCTACTATGTTCAGAAGGGAACAATCTTGATCAATACATCTCATCTTATAAGCTTTGTTTTCTTGGACTTGAGACAAATATGGCATTGCATGATATATTTGATGTCCATTGAAAATCACAACACTTGAAGGAAAATCAAAGTTCTCCCAAAAAGGGATGAGTGTGTTTAGTCAATTTAGTATGTCCTAAATTGCTACATTAATTATCAATCCGGGAGTCGTAAATTGATGAAGTGTGGCGCACCATATGTGCAAGACAACCTCTTACTTACCTTTTTATTGTTTTCAATTTATTTTTTTTTGGGGGGGTTTTATCTTCGTTTATCTCCCAATGTGAATGGAAATCATATCCCTGAGTTTTAAGAATACTTTAGAAGGCAAGTATGGATATATATTTTAAGGCAATTGTGCCCTTTATAATGATTTCCAGAACTTAACACTTCAGAGGATCTCAAAACATACTAGTTATGAAATTAGTACTTGAACAAGAATGGAAATGTGCTACTATTCAAATCAAGCAAATGATGAACTACTAATCATGAAATCACTATCTCTGCTACTCATCTAAATACAGAAAAATAAGTTAAGCTACTGCACTCAAACAAATCAAAAACTGCAAACTAATAAAAGTAAAATCAATTCACTTCACTTATAGTCCGATAGCTAGCCAAGTAGTCTTTTTGGGGTTAAGCTATGGCTCTAGAGATAACGTCAATAACATGAGGAATTGATATCTAGATTACTTATTTGCAAATGAAAATAAAATCAAGTCACTTCACTTATAGTCCAATAGCTCGCCAAGTAGTCTTTTCGGGGTTAAGCTATGGCTCTGGAAATAACGTCAATAACATGAGGAATTGATATCTAAATTACTTATTTGCAAATGAAAATAAAATCAAGTCACTTCACTTATAGTCCGATAGCTCGCCAAGTAGTCTTTTCGAGGTTAAGCTATGGCTCTGGAGATAACGTCAATAACATGAGGAATTGATATCTAGATTACTTATTTTCAAATGAAAATAAAATCAATTCACTTCACTTATAGTCCGATAGCTCACCAAGTAGTCTTTTCGGGGTTAAGATATGGCTCTGAAGATAACGTCAATAACATGAAGAACCTGATATCTAATTGCACAAAAATAAAACTAAAATCAAATCACATCACTCATAGTCCGACAGCTTGCCAAGTAGTCTTTTCGGGGTTAAGCTATGGCTCTGGAGATAACGTCAATGACATGAATAATTTGATATCTAAACTAACTAACAAAGCAAATGAATAAAACTGAAATCAAAGCATAACTGAAATTGAAAAGCTAAGAAAAACAAAGTCAGCAGAGAGGCTAATATCATGTCACTAGTTATTGTAAAAACTGTATGAAAATGCCTGGGCCTAGCCTATCCTGAAACACACACTGATCAGTGTTAGCAAAAATATACAATGCTTGAAAAATCATGTACATGAATGAAATGTTAACATCATAACTAACTTATGAAATATACACAGGTGAACAAACTATGAAATATGTGCAATGGAAATAAGGAAACAACACATAAAACTTTACAGAAATAAGGAACAAAACCTCACCCAACAGGGGCCCTCTACACGGCCCTAGTCAACATGCTATCAATCTAGAATTACGTTCACATAGTCATATAAAACAGAGTCTTGTTATATTGCAAAACAGAGGAAGGATCCTCTCGTTACAACAGCAGGACCAGTGTCACAGCACAGTACAAGGACTAAGAGCAAAATGACATCAAAAACTAACTAGCTCTATCGGTTTGCAAACGCGTTATTTATAAAGGAAATTACATAACTGTTTTCCTATGAAACACCTTCAATAGAGGACATGTAAAAAGACAACATCCATGAGCTTAGCATGATGGTTGCCAAGATCATTCAATCTATCAAAAGGTGGCTATTGGATTTGCATCGCGAAGGCAGTCTATAGCTGTCAAAATGAACCCATGGATCTACAAACGGTCTCGGACCCTTCACATGTTTGAAAACAGAGACCTGTTTGCCATAGAACTCATCGTTTGACCATCGTTTGACCAAGGCCTTCCTCTATGAATTTGGCTAAACAAATAGGACCTGATCCATGTCCAGATCATTCGTGAACTGCCCACGTGCCTCGTTTTGCTTGATGACACCTGTAACCTAGAGATCAACAAAAACAGTTGCGGAAAGTCGAATCAGCTGCGGAAAGTGGTTGCATTCCGCAGCTAATGAGCAAAATGTAAGTCAAATAGCAAACACAAAAACATAGTTAGAAAACCACTTAAATGCTCTTTTAGAATCAATATGTAATGATCTTTGATAGCTTATGAGGTATTGGTGAGGGGAAAAAGTCTAGGAAACTATGTAAGAGAGATGTAGTTCTAGGGCTCAACATACCCCCACTGTGAAGGTGTTGCATGTCCCCATGCAACCAAAACTTTGACCATCCTCGCTTCAGTTCATGTGTTCTGAGACCTCTTGTTACATTGAAATTTGTCACCATGACTATCTGCAGTTAATATGGCTCCATCAATAGTCATATTATCCTCCTTGTCAAGCCTTATACCTCTGCTCTCCATGTCAAACTTCAAAAAAGAGAGAAAGTCATTAAAAATCATGTTTATCTCTGGGTATGCAAGTTCTCTCTACCTTGCCTGCGTGTACGCATCCCAAGCTCATTATACCCTGCGTACTTGTACGCTCTGTAAGTCAAGGGATGGGTGCGTACTCCTGTAAAGGTCAAAAGGCGCGAGTTTCCTCTTTAAAAAGTTACTTGTGGTCACTTCTAGAGCTTTCTAGAAGAGTGTTTGACGTGTATTGAGCGCCTCCAGATGGTTCATGCATCCCTATGATAGAGGAACTTATCCCATCAAGAGAGGAGCTACCCCATCCAAAGAGGGAGTATCCCATTGATGTTGGAACTGAATAACTTCCTCTAGAACACTATAAATACAGGCCTTGGGCCAGAGGAGGGGAGGTTGAAAGCTGAACATTCTAAAGGGTAAATGCTGCTGGAATTAGGACTTCCATTGTGGACTTGTGAGGAGAGATCACTATCCTTCCTTGTTGCCATATTGGGAGTGGGTGAGCTTGTCAAAGTAGAGGAAATCTCTTGTTGGACCCTCGGAGGAGCTTGCACAACACCAAGGCTCAGGTTGTAATGGTTCCTTTTTTGTTTCCTTAATACAAATAAGTCCATTCTTCTCAATGATTTGTTGTTAATGAATTATTTCATGTACTCCTTGGTCTATGTGATGAATATGCTTTGTTTTATGATGAATATTCAGGTGTTATGTAATCGTTTGCTTTGTTAGTGTATGCAGGTCTGAAAGTGACGGAGGAGCTCATCTGGATCAGCGAGGCACTGCTACAACGAGCGTTGGACTTGAGGTAAGATCGAAAACATTTGAATTCTTGTAGAATGATGTGTATCTAGAGAAGGATAGCTCTTGTTTGGTTTGTTTGTCACTAGAGAGTCTTAGACTCCTAGGGAGGTTAGATTTGTCCGCAAATATAACTCATTCCAATGACAAATTGGCGACTCCGCTGGGGATCCATTGTTGGGTTTGATTTTTCCTTTAATCATTGCTTTGACCTGAAAAGAGTTTTATGTATTTTGATTTTTGGTTGTTTAACTCTGTTTTTGGGTGGCTTAGCTTAGGGTCAGTTTAGAACTTAGTTTTTCTTTGTTTTACAGTAGTATGCACCCTTTGGGTTAGACACAGTGCGTACTTGTACGCACTGTATCTGTGTACACAGAGCGGGCACGCACCTGGTTAAACAGGTTGCCTACGTACCCTGGTAAAATTTAGAAAATTTCCCTTTTTTATCAGTTTCTCCCTTTTGAATTTGTTTTTCTTAGTTTTTTCTGCCCAGAACCACTGTTGACTGTCAGAAACCTTCACCTATACTTTTTCCATTAGTATTGATAGTTTTAGTGAAATTCCTTGAGATTTTAGCCTTAGGGTTTGGTTTTTATAATTGGTCCTGTAGTGACTTTGGGATTAGAAGTCATAAAGCCTTAGATATCTCTGGTTTTGTTGATCTTCTTAGGAGTCGGGCCAGTCGCGAAATCTTCCCTCGTGAGCAACATACCTTTGTGTTGTCTCTTTTGCAAAATTTCAATAAGCTTGTTCATTTAAAGTTGCGAATTTCATTTTATAAAAGAACAAAAAGAGATTGAGTTTTGTTTTGGTTAGTTCATGATTCTGCATAAACTAGTCCTTGGATCGATCATTTCCAAGTAAAACATCCCAAGAATCATCCTAGTAAGCTTTTGCTTCTTAGATTAAGTTGTTAAGAAAAGTTAGATTCATTTCCTTTGTTTCGCTTTTTGAGTGATTTTTAATAAATTTGCATAGATCTTGGATTTTCTTTGATTTAGATTAGTTTTATATGCTTTTCACTAGATAGGAAAATATCAACGATCTCCTTTGCGACATTTGCTTTAGAGTAACATTTGACGTCTTGAAAGAGAAAAGAATTTTTTCGTTAAAGTAGATAGTGGTCTTGTTTCGTGTGTTTTGAAAGATAAAGGAAATCATTTCTTTGATTGTCTTTTGAGAAAGTTGTGTTTATTGAAAAGATTGCATTCTCTCAACTCTCTTAATTAGGACTTTCATTGAAAGGAAAAGTTATCGAATCATCTTAGGTGCATTTTTTAGAGAATTGGAGTCGAGTCTACATATCATCAAGTTTCA
>APFE030673133.1:2526-49222 GCA_000404065.3 Pinus taeda | reverse complement strand
GACCTTGCTACAGGAGCCCCGATGTGGAGTAGCAGGAACTGACTGATTGGGTAGAGACAGATGCGGATGGAGTGGCAGAGAGAGCGACAGTGCAGGGAATCCCAAGACAGTGCATAGCTAGCAAGCTGCAGCAATGCGAGAGGCACAAGTGTTTTGCACAGTGCTGGGTGGCACAGAGAGGTGTACAATGGTGTGAGATGCATGGAGATGTTGCAGTAGCGCAGATGTCAAAGAGGGAGCACTTGTCAGCAGCAGGTGGAGCTTTAGCATCATAGTATGTTCCTAGCCCAACAGAGTGGTCAGTTGGGAGTGTTTTTGTTCCAAGTGTTGTTGGAGCAAGTGGACTAGGTAGATGTGTTGCATGTAGAAAATTCCATAGTTACAAGATTGGGTTCGAGAGAAAACCTTTCTTGTTGAGAGGGAGTGTTGAAAAATGTGCAACAAGAAATGTTAAATTTAGAATGTGCTAAAAATAGACCTGCTAAAAATAGCATGTCTAAAATAGTAGTTTGGCCAGTGAGGTCATTGGCCACATTGGGTGAGAGGTGAAACTGCTAAAATAGAAAGTTCTAAAAATAGCATTTCTAGGTCCCTTCCTCTTTATAGCAGTCCCTAGTCTATCTATAGGAAGTAAAATTAATTTTGGTCTTAACAAAAGTTGGAAATATTAATTAATTAATCTAGTTGAGTTAATTAGTTAAGGAAATTCAAATTTGAAGTCTTTGTGAGCATGCACATGAGTTGTCCCACTAATTGATGAATTTATCCTTAATTTCCTCCACTGATTGAGGGAATAAGTATGAGTTCTATAATGAGAGAATCAGTTGACTTAGTTCTAACTAGTCAAGTCCAGTTAGATTATTTTAACAAGTTGTTAAAATAATAAAATATAGTTTGTTAATGCTTGCATGCATGTGACAACTATTATTTTAGATAATTGAGGATTCACTCATGGATAACTTGTTGCATGTCAGTTCTGTCAGAGACCCAGTTGAGATTAGATGTGGGACAGTGTACTATCATATGCTTGGATATTTCTAGTAAGTATTCCTTGCATGGAGAAGGATCTATTATAGGAGATTCGAGGACTTGTGGCCTATATATTGAGGCCTAGGATTGAAGATCATCAGAGTACAGAGAAAGAAGGATAGCTATTGAGTTGATTCTTTTTGTATGAGGATTTCCACTTGTATGATAATATAGAGATGGGGTTTTAGGCAGGTTCATTCCCCGGGTAAATTCTTCTGTGTTATGTGTGATTGATTCCTTCTTATCAGTTATATGTGTTCTTATTGATGTTGCTCATGGTTTATTAATCTTCCGCTAAATTGATTGTAGAAGTAGATCAAGTGTTTTGCTTTAGTACATTGCATTACCAGGATGATCTACAAGTGGTAAATTTCTACATCGTATTAGAGCTAGCTGATTTGTAGAAAAAGTTCTACATGGTATCAGAGCAAGTTGATTTATAGAAAAATTGTACAAAATTCTACACAAAAAGCAAAAAAAAGAATGATCATAAAGATCATTCTAATAGGTTTCCCTCCAAATTGATGAAAGGACGATGAAAGAATTGAAAGAAAACCCCATGCCTGAATTCCTAAATCAACCATTGACCTTTGTGCAGTTGTGCGACCTCTTTCGATAGAAGATCAATGACTTCATTCCTTTCCTTGTATATATGAGAGCATACAATAAAATAAAAATGTGATTTTAAAGAGAGGGAATCCTCCAGTAAGTCCCTGAGTGTGTGCAAGTGACAGTGATAAACAACATTGATCCAATTTATGACAAGTTATTAGTCCCCAAAATTCTGAATCCTACGGCAGTTTTGCTCCAGAGCAAAAAGGATAAGGTGTCCTAAGTTTTTTAGCTCCGCAAAATTGTTAGTGCCCCTCACAAGACCCACTTTGATTTTGAAACAAAGGGATTCATTAACATGGAGAACCACACCCCCCCCCAACATCCCTCCTCTTGTGCCAAGCCATTGAAGTAAGCCTCGGGAATGCTTTTGTCAATAACTTCAAGAATGATGACCTAATACTGTTTTGAACCAAATCCTCAAGAATTAGGTTGTAAATGGCCAGAATGTGGTTACAAATGAAAAACGAGTGAATCTGTGTCTCATGAAAAATCAGGTGGTTCCTGTTCAGCCAGATTCCCCAGCAAACGATCAAAGGCAGATTCCTGACTTTTTGGGAGGCTGCCACCATCGACCAATGTTGTCAGGCTTCACCTATATTTTGGCCCTCCTATTTCTTATCTAAGTTGAGAGTTGATGTAATTAAAGACCAAACTTCTACCAAAACTGGGCATTAGTGAAATAAGTGGTATGTATCCTTTGCTTTAGATTTACAGAGGTAACATCTGGAGGGACCCTGGACAGTACGCTTGCTCAGATTTGCTTCTATAGGGACTTTATTTGAGAGGATGCACCACATGAAGATTTGAGTCTTATGTGGGGCTTTTAATTTCCATAAATGATGCCACCACCAACATCCCACCCCCAATGCCCGAGCCTCCATGATGGCAGCAAAACATTCTTTTGCGGTGTACCTGCCTTTAGATGCCTTGGCCCAGATGAGCTCGTCCTCCCGATCTGAGATTTTGATGTTGGCTTCCTTGAGGGCCCCAACGAACCTATGCCAGGCCTTGTGCCATATTTCATCTAAACCCAGAGTCCTGAAATCCAACCATTGCAGCCTTAGCTAGTCAGGGTGCCCAACAACTGAAATGTGTGTTATCTGGGTGAAGACAGCCTCCAACAAACAAAGATGCATTTCCCGTGGTAGAATATGCACCTTCCTGCTTCCAACCCAAGAATTCATGCCAATTCTAACTTGCTCACCACTGCCAATCCGCCAGGCTAAACCATCCTTGATAATGCTAAGGAATTGGGAGATGGCTTTCCAGATGATCGATGCACCTGGTATATTTTGACAGTGACTTCGGATCCAATCTATAACAGATAAGGGGTAGCTATACTTATTATAAATCACCTCCTTTCAGAGACTCTCATAGATGGTAATTTTCCAAACCATCTTAGCCCCCAGGGCTTTAGCAAAAACCTGGGGTTTCTTTAGCCCCCAGCCACACCACTTTTTTGGTTTTGCAATCTTGTCCCTGCGAACCCAAGCAAAGGTACACCCCATGTTTTGACCCTACCAAAATAAGCGGCAGCAAATATGTTGAATCTTATTGAGAATACCCTTTGGGATCCAGACAAGGGACATCCAATATACTGGGATGGCATCCAGTACCGATTTTATCAGAGTGAGCCTACCAACTCTAGAGAGCCATCTTTGCTGCCAAATGTTAATGTGACTTTCAATTTTTGCTAATAGCCACAACGATTCTGAAATATGGTAACCATTTGGCTTCATCCTGAATCCTAATTATTTGAGTCCATAATCAAGCTCTTGCCTGACGAAAGTGAAATTTTGAGAAGCAAATCTTTTATCATTTTCCAGACATGAATTGAATATGATGGTAGATTTGTCATAGTTTGGCTCCATACTTCTCGCTTTACAAAATAGTGATAGAATGACCTTGAAACAAGAGGAATCATGGTATGAGTCATTTTAAAAAATAAGTACATCATCTACAAACAATAGATGCGAGAGGGTTGTCCTGTCTGAAATTGAGACCCCTCCCAAGGCTCCAATTGAGCGAGCATTTTTTAAGAACCTACTTAAACCTTCCATGATCAAAATAAAAATCAATGGGGATAGGGAGCATCCCTGTCTCAGCCCACGTTCTGCATGGAAGAAACCAGATGCAGCCCCATTTATGAGAATACTAAAGGAGGCAGAGGTGAAACAACACATGATCCAATTTATGAAGAGATGGGGGAAACCACTATGAGTGAGAATGAGCTGAAGGTAGGACCAACTCGCATTGTCATATGCTTTGGATAGATCAATCTTGAGGATAATAACCTTTTTGGAAAGAGATTTGAATGAGTGAAGGCCTTCTTGAGCGGTTCCAGTGGCTTCATGGTTCTGACGGTGACAGAAGAAGGCAAACTGCTCCTTGGAAATCATCCTGGATAGGATAAGCTTAATACATAAGGTTGTAATTTTTGAAATGATCTTGTAAATACAATTGCAGAGGGAGATGGGTCGAAAATCATTAAAGGAAAGGGGCTTGTCAACCTTTGGAATGAGGGCTAGGAAAGTTGAGTTGAAACCCTCGAACATTCTACTAGAAGTTCTGCACTCTTCAATAGCCAAAAGAAGATATGACCCAATGAGGTGAAAAAATAAGATGTAGAATTCCATGGGCCAACCATCCGGCCCTGGGTTCTTGTCCTTGTTGAAACATTTCAGAGTTGCTTCAAATTCCCCCATTGAAACTACCATGTTTAGAACCTCCAGTTCTTCCTCCTCAACAAATCTAGGAAAGACCTCAGCAATACGAAGAATCTCAGTGATGGAGATCCCCCTCGGAGCCTTGTAAATGTTTGAGAAGTGTCATAGGGAGGCCATTCGGGCAGGGAGGCCAGTTCTTTCATTTAGGAGGCAATTAGTTTGTGTAGGTTTAGCTCTTTGTCTAGTAAACATGGATAATTGAGATATAATAAATTTCAAGCAAACATTAAGGAGACACGAGGAATTAATTCAATCAAATAAAGATTCATTATTCTTATTCATGACTAAAATGCATGAAAATGAGCATCAATGTGTGTCCCAACATGCCAATATCATGAATCTACTAGTACAACAAAGAAAAAGAATATATATCCTAGAATTCAAGTATAGTGTGATATGAATTATGGTCTTAAATCTTTGCAAAAATTCCATTTCATCAACATCAAATACATAAGACCCCATACACTCTATCTATGTTGAATTGAAAGATTCAGAGATAGAACACCAATTAAAGGAGCTAGTGGACATTGAGCAACGATGCTCACCTCTCTTAGATATTGGTTAGAATGAAATTAATACCATACATGTCTTTCATTACTAATTATATTTTTTAGAATCAATTATTTACTGAGATTTTTTGTTAAGATGGCTATATGTAGAAGAATGGGGAATTCTGTTTTCATAATATGTAGTAAGATGGGTTTTGTATAATTAGAAAACAATCCAACTCTGAAACTAGAACTATATAAACATAAGTATGTATCTTGATGTTAGTGTTTATCTATGACTATTAAATAAACTAATATTTTTCTTGTTCTTATTAAAACTAAAATTATACTAAGCACTGACATACACCCTGAGAACACTGAAAATCATGAACAAGTAAAATACTAGCACACAATAAAAATATTAGTGTAACTAATATTTTTTTTAATTAATATTAGTTTATTAGATGGAAAAATAAACTAATATTTTTCTTATTCTTATTACTACCTTGCTTATTGCGTTTTTTGTTTTATTGAAAGTTTTTTAACAAAATATGCAAATTTTTTTTTTGTAAGCAAGTAAAATTTTCATTAGATTTTCATAAAGTTACGTAGAATACATGCATGGAATATCATGTGCTAACAAAGTCTGAGCAGAGAGGTATCAATGCACCAAAACCATATTAACTGAGAACCTATGGATGAAAGACGATCTATCCTTTAAAGGGAAACCATATAATCCTCCAAATAAGTCTAAAAGTACCATTTAGCTTCATAATACATTGATAAAAACTAGCATGATAGAGATCACAAAAGATTATAAGAAAATCGTAGAAAAAGAAAAAACTAGAGGAGATTTTCCTTGAACCTATTAACAGGGTTGATTATTCCTAGCTATGAACTGGAAGAGGTCCTCTTGTCCTTCTGGGAGCCAAGGAGGATTTTCCCTATCAACAAAACAAGTTGGCAGTAGAGTGTTGTTGTAGAGGTGGTTTGGTCATGGTTGTTTGTTTCGTGGAGGTTCCAACTTGAGAATCTATGCATGCTTCTGTATTGGCTGTAATTTGATTAATTTCCAACTTCGTAGATATTTTAACATGCTCCCCTGTGTCTTTTGGCTCTTGTTCCCTGGATTTTTGGGGCTGAGGAATCACAGGGCTAGGAGGAGTGTCTTGTTCAGTTGTAGAATATGGATTGTCTAAAGTAGTGAGTTAGGATAGGCTAAAGGTGGTGGATGACGAGGGAATTGAATTCCCAGAGCAATTAATAGAGCCCTCAAAGCATAGTAGGTCTATATTAGATGAAAATCCATATCAACAATTTGCCTCTCTACTAGTCATAAGACCCCTTCCCGTTCACTCAGGTGGCAGAGGTTCCTCACAACCTAGTGGCCACTATCCATGTTCCTGAGCTCATGAGCTTCAATGGTGACCACCAAGAGCTTAATATGTTGAGGCATGTCTTCATCAATTCAATCCATCCTCGAGCCATGCCAAGTTCATTACAAGAAAAATACTTCTAGCAAAGATTTATGTAGAGGTCCATATAAAAATGGCCCAAAAATTTGTTTGTAGCGAAGGTCGGTGGGTGGATGTTATAGCAAATGTTTTTTGGACAGTGCGTCTAAATTTACAAGTGCACTAGTGCTTTATGATCCATACAAGCACCGGTTTTGTATATAACATGGTGCACCATGGAAATTTTATTTAAAAAAAAACAAACAAAAAAACATGGTGCGCTAAATAACACAGCGCATTGGCGCTTGAATAGTTGATAGCACCGATGTCCTTCATGTAATAAAACGACCCGGTGCATACCACTAAGGAGCACCGTTGTAGTTTAATATTTTAGAAAAATATGGTGTTATTTTCCAACGACGCTCTGGTCTAGTAAATGTATCAAAACACCCTGGGGCATCTTGTCAATCGCACCGCTAGGCAGTTTTTAATTTCGAAAAATAGAGCAGTGTTATAGAAAAATAAAGCAATGGTGTGGTACCTGAATAGAAATGTCCCAGTACGCCTCGAGAAAAGCATCGCAATATATCTTAACTTAACTAAAAAAAAACGTGGTGCTTTTGGATGCAATTAGCAAAATGCACCATAGGAGGGTTAAATAAATTAAAAAAAAAAAACCCTCCTGACCATATTTTTTAGCATCTACAGTGTTGGAGAGATTTGAAGGACCAATTCCACTCTTGCCTCATGCAAGCACCATGATGTCAATGCTTCTCTTGAAAAACATCCTTTGGTATCGTGCTCACTGTCTGAGTTTCCAATTTTTTCAAGCTATGCTAAAAAAAAATCTCCAATACATGTCCACAATGCCTCCCCGACAACCAAATGTCCAGATAATGTCTATGTTTCTTTCTAATTTAATTTTTTAGCGGATTAGATTTGCAAATTAGGTTCAATTTTCCAATATTTTCGGGGAAAAAAACACGGTGCTTTTGGATATATTTCACACTGGTGCAGTTAGCGAAATGCACAATAGGAGGGTTAAATAAAAAAAAAACCCTCCCAGCCATATTTTTTAGCATCTACAGCGTTGGAGACATTTGAAGCACCCGTTCTGCTCTTGCCTCATGAAAGCGCCATATCGTCAATGCTTCTCTTGCTCAACATCCTTCGGTACCGTGCTCATTGTCTGAGTTTCTAATTTTTTTCAAATGGTGCTAAAAAAAATAAAAAATAAAAAATAAAAATAAAAAAAAAATAAAAATAAAAATAAAAATAAAAAATAAAAAAACTCCAGGACATGTCAACAATGCCTCCCTGGCGACCAAATGTCCATATAATGTTTGTGTTTCTTTCTAATTTAAATTTTTAGTGGAATATAATTGCAAATTAGGTTCAATTTTCCACTATTTTCGAGGAAAAAAAATCATTGTGCGTTGTGCTCGATATGTTTGGCTCGCACCAATAGCAATGCGCCCTGTAAATTTACAGGGTGAACCACATTTCGGTGCATGATCATAACGCACCACAGTTATTGTGGTGTGCTTTGTAAAATAAAATGCACTATGGAAGAGATAAATTATACGTCAGTGCATCACACCCAGTGCGTTTATATTTACCAAACGCACCACAAAAATACTACTTAAAAATATAGTTATAGATCATTGCTTTCGATAACCTGAACATTCTGTACCTATGCAAAGAGGTTATACATGCACACCAGTGCACAAGTGTGCCGCAACGCTATCAAAATTTAAATTTTTGAACCAACAATTGTACTTCATATGTATGTGTGCATCGATTTCAGCGTGGTTATAGTTGGAAGCGCACAAGCATCGGTGCATGACTGTGTTTTGAGCACACTGATGATTTTTTTTTTAATTGAAAGTTATGTTTCCATATTTATAAATACATGTTTCATTTAATAAATAAAAATTGTATTTTGTGTGCCACGATGATGTATATTATATTACAATCATGTAGCAGACACGTCAACAGATGGAGTAGCAACAGGAGCAGGAGCAGCAAGCAGAGCCATACAACATGGTCTGAACATGGGAGGCTAGAGAGAGGGAGAGGGATTTCTACCCTCTCCATATTATTGTTGTGACCCGAGTTCTCTCAAGGAATGTAGGCCTCCTCAAGTACTATGAGGAGGCTACATCCCTAAAGGTGCACTATATATTATTGGCACATCTAATCCGTTGATGGAGTGCCCAGGAGCAAGCTTTCCATATTAGTCTTAAGGCATGGTATAGGCCCAATGAGGAGGACATATACTTTATCACTGGCCTATTCAAAAGAGGGGAGAATTTTCCCTAGTTCCCTGATATCCCCCATGAGGTTGCAACTGAGACTCATCTTTCCTACACTCAGAGATATGTCAAGCCTCATGTGGTCTGTCCATCAAATTTTCAGGTATGTTTTAGACAACTACGAATCTCTTCTTTTGATATAGAGGAGGTTAGGTGCCTCTCATTATTAGTCACCATCATTACACACTCTAGTAGTGATGGTAAACACATTATTTCCCTCTTTTGTATTATGTTGATTCTTTGATTCATGTACCATGTTGCATCAAATGGTCTGCCACTATTTTTAGGCAGTCTTGCATGGGTTTAGATAGATGTCGTACGTTAAGACATGGGAGGGTGACCTTCCCTTTCACTTCCGAGTTTTTTTTATATTTTTTGAGAGGTATCCATAGCTGAGGACTAAATTTTACCATCACCCCCATAGGTCAATCGTTGAGGTCTGAATGTGCATGTGGGGGTAGATGATGCCCAAGAGGAGCTTGTCGGAGTATCCGGCCAGGTTTTCTGCTTAGGCACTAGCGCTACTGGCCAGTGAGGATAACCATGTGTTTGTTACATTGGAATTTCCATACATGGGGATTGATTGGAGATAGTGTCCCAACATCCTCTTCACAGCAGTTGAGCCTCCATATGATAGAGGTAATATTAGTGTTTTCTTTAAATTAATCTAGTTTCATTTTATTGTTTTAATTGAATTAGAATAAAAATTATTCTAGCATGTTCTTTAACTTGTTTTATTAAATTGTTTAATGAAATTGTCTAATTATTTTTGTATATTCTATATTTTGTATACATCAGCTCATTTGATGGGGACATGCCTCCTCCCCCATTGTCAGATGGAGAAGAAGAGGAGATGGGAGATGCCCAAGAGGGTGAGGCACCTCCTTAAGGGGGTGCAAGCATCTAGGGTCGTAGGGTTGGTTTGTGATTTCGGATGGACTACTGCGACAGATTGGCCAAGGTTTTGGTTCAAGAGGGAGTCTACCCTATGAGGCCTCGAGATATCAATGCGGATCGGATGTACGTGGATCACTACATGGACTCTCCACACGAGATGATGTCTCTTATGCAGCATATCATCGGAGCTAGTAGGGCACTGGAAGAAATGAGGGATGTAGGGCATCATGCAGTGGAAAATACATTAAATGAGGGTGATGATCATGATCATGATGATGAGGGTGGTAATCATGATGCTTCTATTAGTACCACACCATCAAATCATGGTCGTCAAGGTGTTGGTGATCCTTCTGGTAGTACACATCCTCGTCGGTCGCTTGATGATGAGATGTTAAAGCTAGATAATGTGCCTTATGTTTCTCTTGACAGAGTATACCAACCACCTCCTCCTCCACGTTAGAGTTCGGCAGTAGTTAACCATCCATCATCTTCTACTACAAACCAGCCACCTCCTCCTTCACCTCAACTAAATTCGACAGAGTTGATCATGCAGTAGTTTACCATACATCGTCTTCTACTACATACCAAGCTAGCACTACTGCGCTTGTTGTATCAGATATTTGATTGCACTTATTTGACTTGTTTGTTTTATATATATATATATTATATATATATATATATATATACATATTGCATTTTTTTGTTCATGTTTATGTACTTAATTTATATGTTGGTGTTGGTGTGTATATTGTTAGTTCATGTTATATATGTTCATTTAATGTACTTGCAGATAGATGTGTATGTGATAATAGTTATTTGACATGAGATTTATATTAATTTGAGGATTTATATTAATTTGGGTTGGAGTGGTCTTAGATTGTTCCCTAATCATGAAATCAAGGCTTATGGGCCATTATTAAACTTCAATACTCAAGGGTCAAAATCTAGAACAAATATGGCTAAAGAAAATGATGTTACATGTGTGCTACAGGAAGGGCTACATGAGGCTCTTTATTGCTACAAGAGGCCTTGTTTTTCTACAGGAGGAAGGTCTGAGAGAATTTTTAGGACAGAAATGGTGTCTTAAAGCTAGGAAAAGATAAGTGAGGGTGGAACAAGGTGAATTAAGGGTGTGGAAGCCCCTTAGCCAAGCCTAGTACCTCTCATGGGTCTAACTTGCACCAAAATTTGTGCCCACGATGTCCTCCATTTATCTTAGCAGAGTGGTCTTGGTGGTAGAGCTTGGAAGCAATGGGAAATGTCTAGAAGAGAAATGGAGTGGCTTAGGTGGATGTAGGAAGGTGTGACCACCCCTGTAGGTCAACATAATCCCTGCAAACCAATCAAACACATGCATCAAATGATCATTATTACAACAAAGTAAATTAACATGGAAAATATGAGTTGAATTTTATTGAAATCTACTATAACCTACGACACAATTCTAATTTTAGATCTCATACTTTTGTGATCCATAATTGCATAATGTAGATATACAATGTGAATAATCCAGAAGACTTATATCTACAAATCTAATTGTCAAACTAATGCTGCTAACCTCTAAGTTGTAGAAACTAAACATGTAGAAAGATTGCAATCCAATACTTAATAATTTCCAAGAAATCATAAACAAATAATTTTGGGTTGTTATTGTAGATCTCCCAATCACTCCTCCCACAAGAGAGGTGATAGGAAAACCTGCAACTCCAAGTTTTTTAATATAACATTTACTGAAACAAGAAAAGCATTGCAATAACCTAAGCATGAACAAGGAAGAAATACAAGAGAGGAATTAAAGCCTTTGAATTGGGCCCAAACCTAAGGGTTTTAGCCCTCCAAAACTAACTCAAATGTAGACCAATAGTGAAATTTCCATTAGCAGAAAATAAGAGTCACATACATCATATGCAACATGAGAATAACAATGTAAAGCACTAGGCTCTCAATAGTTATTCCTAGCTGCAACAAAAATTTGAATCCTAATGAGCCTTTTGGCTGGTTTATTTATACAAAAAGTTGTTAAGGGGTATCCCCCTTGAAAAGAGGAATGTTTCCCTCCAAAATCTCAAGATTGGTGAATATGGTTTCCTTTGATCTTCACATGGACTTGGAGTTCCTCGGTTGCTACTGAATTCGAATTGTTGGTGAATATTTTTTTATCTCAAGCGGAGTTGGAAAGTTAATGAGGTGGACAAGCCCCCTATATTCTCTGTGGTTGTCTCCATCAAGCCCCTACATAGAAAATATATCCAAAAAATGCTTTTTTTCCTTCATATTAATCACATTATGCCATGTAATATGATAAACACCCTTTATTCTTCCTACTAAGCATATTATGGCTAAAATGTGGGTTAATGTGAAAAAATGAGAGTTTTAAGGGATGGAGGATAGCACAATGAACCTCAAAATATACTTATTGATGGGCCCCATTATTACTCCCCTACTAAAGGTGTTTCTCACCCTTTGAGAAACTTAGACACTAACATGAAGCTCATTCATGGCCCTGATGACCTCTCTAACATCCCAAGGCAGCTCAGATGGTGTGCCTTCCTGTGGATAGAAAAATGCATTTGCCTCTATGTCTATCCATTCCTTTTGTTCTTCTCTTTGGTTTCTTCTCTCTTATAGGCCCAATACTAAGGGAGGACTGAGTTTCAGTCCTATCCACTTGATCTTTAGTATTTACATGATTCTTTTGTATAGTGGGGTTCTTTCCAAGGCATTCCTGGGTCTTTCTAGAGAGTGATACTCTCTGATTTTCACATTGTGATGCAGGGCATGCCATATCCTTTGGCAAGCTTGAAAACTCTCAATCCCCAACATCCTAAAGATGTCCTAAAAATGTAGGATGGATTGTTCTTGAGCTGCCATATACCTAGGTGCCAAATTAGGATCAGAGGAGATGAGGTTGTGGTTACTGAAGACAGCCTTTGGGCTCACCAATTCTATTATGATGTATAAGGGCTCATTTTCTTCCTTTGACATCACCCTTTTCACTTATTCAACCCTTGTTTCCTCATGGGTCAACCAAGAGGCTAATGCCATCAGTTGCATATCTCCCAATCTTGAGTTTGGGTCCCAAAAATTCATGTATGTGAGGATCAGATTGTGCATGTAAAACACAACCAGTTTGGCTTTGTCCTCCATACTTTCCTTTTTGCAAAATTCAATGAACTTCCTATATACTTGGAAAGGTAAGGAGCCATATTGTGCAAGTATATTTATCTGGAATTGCAGTCATTTCTCCTTGAGGAAAATGGCATGGGATTTGTATGGTTGTCTGCATTGTATGGTTTCCATAGATAAACTTGCCATAATGGCAAGTTGTGTCTCTTTTTCATGCAGTGGCTCTCTTAGCCTTGTATTTTCTGCCTGTATTTTCTCCCTCGTGACTTACTTCGTTAGTATCAAGTCATTCAATTCCTTTCCCATTTCATTAACTTTCTCCTCCATGAGGCCCACATCTTCAACCTTTTTGGATTTTGGAATTTGCATCCATCTATGTGTTCTGCCTCTTTCCTTCTCCAACTCAAAGAAGAGTGGTACAACCAATTTCTCAGGTATAATCCTACCTCCCTCTATAAATTTGTAGTAGAATGCTAAGTTGGGTTGTGGATCAGGCTCGTGGATTTCTTGGGAGCCTTTTTCCTCTTCTTTAAGAGTGGTTGCCTCTTCTTGTAGCACCTCTTGTTTCTCCTGTAGCAACCGTTGTTTATCATGTAGCAAGCCTTGTTTCTCCTATTGCTCTTTTGTTTCCTCTTGTAACAGGGAATCTTGTGTCTTGAGTCTTTTAAATGCGACTTTCCTAGTGGTGGGCCTTCGCATGGGTAGCATGGGTTTCTTAGTGTGGGCCTTACAAGAGTTAACTTCCTCAATATTTCCCTCACTAGGTACAACTTCTTCATTTTTGCTTGTTGATTCATTAATGGTGATAGGGATTTTTGAAGGAGTTTTAGGCTTCCCTTTTCTTATCCTAGTACTCTTCCTTCTTTTAAAATACAAGGGGCCTTACCTTGGCTTCTTTGTTTTTTCCTAGAGAGGTGTACCAAGTGTGGCCAATGTGGTAGTTACTTCTTGCTTTTTGTTTCCTAGTGAGAGGCTTATTTTTTGGCCTTGTATTTGTGTCTCTTGAGGTTTTCTAGTCTTTATGGGACTCTCTTCCTCTACTTCTTGCTTCCCTCCTTCCTTTCCTTTCTCTATTTTTTCTTCATCTTCCTCTATTTTTGTTGCCTCCTCTTCTTCCTTGGTTTTTTCTTTCCCATTCTCTTCTCTACCCCCAATAATAGAGGTTGGTGTTCCCTATTGCTGTGTGGAGGTAATGGCTCCTGTTTCAATGAAAATTTCCCCGTCCATGTCCACAAAATCATTACATAGCACAGGCTTCCTTAAGTGTCTTAAGGCATCCATAACAATCAATCTAATGAGGCCGTGGTGGTAAATGTGTTGGTGTTTCCCTTCCCTCACTTTCTAGCTCATTTCAATGATACTGCAAGAGGAAATGTGGAACATTGGGTTTTTGTGGAATGGGTAATTCTGCTTTGAACCTTAGCTCATGGAGTAGCCTAAAATGCTAGGAATACACAATGCTCAACCTCCCCTCACAAGATATGTATTTGAGGATGTGATAGGCCACTTCATCCAAAGGGTAAGGTAGGCTCCCTCTTCTCACTCCATTTTTTTCTTCTACAAACTTTTCTTTATGAATGAAGAAGTTATTCCTGGTTGCAACACTTACTACTTTATCGACCTTGCTCCATTGAACTCCCAAAGGTAGGGTAGTCACTCTTCTTATGAGTTCAACATTTAAAGAGATGGCAAGTCCTATAACAACAGTAGTGGCACTATTTTCTCCCTGAGAATTTAGTGCCATGGAAAACTCTTGAGTTATATCATCATCATACCCCTTCATTTGTTCAAAGAATCCCATCCATTGATGTCTTAGAAAAATGCCTACCACATGAGGATGCTAATGGATTATTCTTGTGTCTGTGGTTTCCCTCTTGTTGAAGCCTCCCCCCATTGCTCCTACTCATCCTTATCGGCGTCACTTGAGTGTATTTTCAAACTTGGCCTCAGAGCAGTCTCGAGTGTACAGATAATGTCATTTTTTTCTATTTATCAGAGGAGGAGACGGATGCTAATTATTTTATCAAAAAATAGATTGTTATTTGTCCCTATCTTTCCTTCACACATAACAATCTTTAAAGGGAACTATTACACAATTGTTTTTTACATGGCACTTAATTCAAGTAGAATTCTCCATGCAAATGTATGGAAATTAAAGAGGGACAAGGCTACTTACTTATTTCAAGATAACTCTAAGGGTTTGATGGAAATTGTTGGTAGTTTTGGATGTCCTTCTCCCTTTGTTTCTCTCTTGTAGCTTCATGTTTGTGCTCCTGTAGTAGTTCAGAATCTCTTGTAGCACCTCCTGTAGCACCTGCAAACATAGTTTGTAGCAACTCGGTGGCAACCTAAGTAGTTTTTAATTCTCTCTAGCTCATCCTTCTCCAACTATTTTGTAGAGATGAGCGATAATCCGAATGGAGTACATTTTATTCCTTTTCTGGTAAAGGTTTGGAGTGTTACGGTGACTTGGAATCTGCACGAGTTTCCATTTTGAATCGTTTCCCCTACTCCATGTAATCATCACCCTACTTCTCGTAATCATCACCCTACTCCTCGTAATCATTACCCCACTCCTCGTAATCACCTCCTTACTTAAGCTGACTTTTCCACGTTGCATGTGCAACTGAGTTAACTTTCGTTTACTAATCAAAGGTGGCCAAGTTCACTGACCACCTCCAACTCATAAAAACTCCTTGTTAAGCATTAAACACATTTTTCCCAATATGTGCATAGGGAAGAGGTGAGGGGTGTCATACCTGAGCCTACCTATGATGTCGAATTGTTGGAGATGCCTGCATGCTACTACTAGGTTTCATAACATGATAGGTTGAGGGTGTTGATTGCCTTTGTTTTCTTCTATACAAGTCTTCATAGCATAATGATTATTTGACTAATAACATTTTTGTGTGTGCATGCTTCTTCCCGACATGTAACCTGTCGTTGTTGGAGTGGGTAAATGACCTAATATCTTCTCTCTAAGGATGGTGTGTCATTTATTAGCTTCATAAATGACTTCATGATGCCTCAAGGTGGTTGGTGTAGAAATTCCTTGTAGATTAAAACTGTAGATTGTAATATGCTCAAACAATAGACTTGAATCAATTCTCCTCATCAACGGAAATAATTAAATGATCATGAAATCATGAAGCATACAAGAGAAAGAATTCAATCAACACATTACACAATGATTTCCTAGGGAAATCCACAACTAAAAACCCATGTTATTTGTATATTGCATTTGTAAAAAAATATGAGAAGATTACAATTCTTTGCTCAAGCCCAAGCAATCTATGCACTATATCTACCTATTTCACTACTTCCTAGACAAGTCTTGGATGAATACAATATGCTCTGCATAACCTTGAGCTCAACCTGCACAGCTATCTTCTATCCTTTCCCTCATTGACTGCCTTTGGCCAATACTTAGCTAAATTCCTAGCCTTCCAAGCCCCTACTTCCTTGAGATGTTCCTCAAGGAATTAACCCTATTTAATGGGGAAATTCCTCAATTATGAATTGCACAATCCTCGTAGGCCTTCCTCTAACTACATGCATCATCGGTGTAATTTAGATAATTTTACAACTGACAGTACATTTCCCTAAACTCCAATCTTAATTGGGTAATGCTCATATCTAACATGCATGAGTAATTTATGAGTGAACCATCAGTTAACTAGTTGAACACATGAAGCAACACCCCACTGTCTAATCTCCTACTAGTCCCTCCATTAGTTGGAACTAGTTTAACTGACTTTAATTCAATTAAATTGAATTAATTAATTACAACTCAAAATAAACTCAGTCAAGGCTCCTATAAAGTAGTAGACACTCTACATGACTCAAGTTAGACCCTCAACTTGAATTAACTAAGTCAAATTAACTTAGTTAACTATTACAAGTTGTCATGAGATGTGGAATTACAATTTAATTCCTCATTTAATCCAAGGACAAATTAAATTAGGATTTTTATTGATGTTATTTTAAACACTCCCTTTCAACAAGAAAGCAATTCAACTCTATATTGATCTGGTACCTTTGGAATGTTCTGCATGAAACACTTGTCACTGTTGTTGTTGCTACTGCAACATCTACAACCAAAAAGCATCCAAACAAAATAAATTGAACCAACTATGTCTGCAACTATCTACTTAGAAAATTGTGTTATTGTTGACTCTGCTATTGAGCCTCCTGCTCTGCTACATGTGCTCCTTCTGCCAACTTGGCTCAAAATTTCCCCCTACTAGAGGCTTATGCTTGATTGGATGTCTCCACTCGGTCTCCTCTCTACTTTTCCAATTGTGGTTACTCCACAACTTGTTGAGGCTACTTTAGAGGCTGCATGTTGAGAGGTAATTTATGCTCCCTCTCAACCACCAAGTCTCTAACATTTTCCTTGCTCCTCAAGGCTTTTCATGCATCTTGTACCCCAAGAGCATACAGGTTCTTGACTCGCACACCGATCTATTTCACATGTCCCATGGTGATGTGTCAAATAAAACCTTTCCTTTGCTAAATATCACATCGTAGCCACAATCTTCCAATACTGCGATAGAAACAAGATTCTTGTTTAGTCCTAGAACATAAATCACATATGTGCGTATGATAGGGGAGCTATACTCCCTCTAAAAGGTAACAGTATCAATGTCAGTGACACTATACCTCCCATCATCTCCAAAATCTATGTTTTTCTTGAGTTCTTTCTCCTCCAAGTCAGTGAAAAGATATTTATTCCCTTTCATATGGAACGAAGTACCATTGTTGAGATACCACATGCTTCCATTATAGTGATTCCCATGCATGGAATGAGATTGAAATCAAGTTTGAATTGTGAAGCTAAAATCTTCACCTGTTGTTGCTATTGTAGGCTCCTTATTTCTTGCTTTCTTCTATGGGCATTTCGTGGCATAGTGCCCAAACTCGTGATAGTGAAAACACTTGATCTTCGACAAGTCCTTCTTCTTGCCGCCCTCCTCACCTTGGGAACTATTTCCCTTTGCTTTATTTTATTTGTTCAATAATGCAAATTCTCTTCCACTTCTTTCTATGAGGTCCCTTCTCTGGTGTTCTGTTGAATCTCTTCTTGTACCGAGTCAGACCACAACCTCTCCCACTCTAGTAGCTTCTCCCTCCCATTAACTGAGTCATGGTCATTGTTCCATCTCTTGGGAAGGCCTAGAAGTGTTAGGCTCACCATATCATATTCATCAACTATAACACTAACACTTCCAAGCTCATCCCAACAGTGGGTGAACTTGTTCAAGCACTTCAGTATAGTGTCGCCCTTCTCCATCTTGATCTTTCTAACCTTGTCCTTCAGTGCCAGCTTCATGTGGTCACTGTTGTTTTTAAACAGGTATGTCAATTCCTTCGACATTGCAAATGGAGTCTCCTTACCATGGAGGTTTGAGACAATATGATCCTGAACTCCTTCTAGGAAAAGCCTTCTCACCTTTGCCACACACTTTCTCCACTTTGCCAGATCTTGAGCATCAACTGGCCTAGGAATATCTTTGTCTATGAATTCCTTAAGCTCGTTGTCTTCCAACACTACCTCCATCTTGTCCTTCAAATAAATATAGTTCGAACTATCCTCAAGGACATATTGAGTCAAAAATCCATAGAACGACATCCTGCTGGCTTTGAAGTATGAAACTGCAAATTCCATTTCTCCTGCAAAAGACACACTCGTATTCTCCTCTTCTATAGTGATTTCAGCTTCGATAACATGTATAGGTTTCTACAAATATATCTTTGATACCATGTAGAAATTTCTACAAATATAAATCTGATACCATGTAGAAATTCCTTGTAGATTCAAACTGCAGATTGTAATATGCTAAAACAATAGACTTGAATCTACTTTACTCATCAACAGAAACAATTAAACGATCGCAAAATCACGAAGCATAAAAGATAAAGAATTAAATAAACACATTACACAATGATTTCCTTAGTAAATCCACAGCGAAAAACCCCTACTATCTATATATTGAATTAGTCAGAAAATATTAAAAGATTACAATGCTTTGCTCAAGCCTAAGAAGACTCTACTTATCTCGCTACTTCCTAGACAAGTCTTGGATGAATACAATATGCTCTACTCATCCTTGATCTCAACCTGCACAACTATTTTCTATCATTTCCCTGATTGACTACCTTTGGCCAATACTTAGCCAAATCCCTAGGCTTCTAAGCTCCTACTTCCTTGCGTTGTTCCTCAAGGAATTAGCCCCTATTTGATTGGTAAATTCCTTAATTATAGATTGCACAATCCTCATAGGCCTTCTTCTGACTGCATGCACCATCAGTATAATTTAGATGATTTTAACACTGATAGTACATTCTCCCTGAACTCCAATCTCAATTGGGTAACTCTTAGATCTGACATGCATGAGTTATTTATGAGTGAATCATCAGTTAACTAGTTGAACACATGAAGAAACACCCCATTGTCTGATCTCATACTAGTTCCTCCATTTGTTGGAACTATTTTAACTGACTTTAACTCAATTAAGCTAAATTAATTAATTACAACTCTAAATAAACGCAACCAAGGCTCCTATAAAGTAGGATACACTCTACATGACTCAAGTTAGACCCTCAACTCAAATTAATTGAGCTAACTAAGTCAAATTAACATAGTTAATTGTTACAAGTTGTCATGTGATGTGGCATTACAATATAATTCAAGGACAAATTAAAAATTATGATTTTTCTTGATGTTATTTTAAAAATTTCTTCTTGTTATTTTCAATAATTGGATCTTTTGCTCAAGGGATGTAAAAACAAATTTCTCCTGGATTTTGTTGTAACTATACAAACCGCTATAGGAGGAGTCTTCTTCCTGTAGAAACCACTTAATTCCTCTTCGAGACTGCATATTACATGCAATATTGAGGGAAAATGACAGGAGGTACAAGTAGAGGACTAGAATCATCAAAAGGTGGTGTAGGTGGTGGAAAAGTTGAAGATAGAGATTTTTCTGTTTTTTCTCTTTATGTATGGCAAAGTGGAATTTGAAGATGAATTTTTGCTAGATGGAGTGGAGGAGTGGTGGAGGGATTTTGGTGGACCTCTCCCAACAATTTCTAAGGAAAACCTAACCTTTGGACCCCTTTTGTCTAATCGAATTTTCCTCCTGTATCAATTCAAGTTTCTCCTGTAGCAAAACAGGGCCTCATGTAGCAAAACATGGCAGTCCTGTAGCACTTCAACAAGGAGGCAAAAAATTGTCCAATTGCTTGCTAAATGATGGAGAGAGGTAGGGAGGTGAACGAAGAGGGTGAAAATGTAGTGGATGGATGGAAAAATGGAGGAATGAATCTATAAAATTTGTTTTGTATCCATGGTTCTTTTAACTATCTGAAGTCCTACAAAAGAGAGATGTTAGCAAAATTGGTTTAAGAACTCCTTCCTTGTATTTTTTCTTTTTGTTTTTTGCTTTTTTCTCTTTTTTGAGGCATGCAGGTTGCCTCTACAGAGGTTTTCAACCTACATGCCTTCCCTAGGCACCTCATAGGAGGTTTTCACCTAGGGATATTTTCATCTTTTCATTTTCTTTTGTCTTCTTTTTCTTTCTCTTGGGTTGCCTCAGAGAGGTTTTCAACCCTAGAGTTGGCCTTACATGCCTCACAGAGGTTTTCACCTAGGCCCCTTATTTTTTTTGTTTTTTTTAGAATTTGTGTGGATTGAAGATTATGAGCCTCCCAATCACATTCAATTCTATGTTGATTGAACTAATAAATTCTTCCTTAGATAGATATATTTTATATAAATTCAATCTATAACCATTGGCAAGTAAGGGAATCCCTTCCAAATCGATTGTTCAGGACAAACCCGTTCCCATGACATTTCTCTACTAGGTAGGGACCCAACCATCTTGTCATTAAATTTCCCTTGAAATATTTGAATCTAGAATCATACCGAAGGGCCCAATATCCTTCTTGAAAAGTCTTCTCTTTAATGTGTTTGCCATGCCAATCTTCCTTTGTAACTGGATTACCTCGGTGTGGAGGAGAGCTTGCAGCCTAAACTCATCTAGACCATTGAGTTGTAGCAGCCTCTCTTGTTGTGTAGTGAGGTCCAAGTCTAACTGAGTTGCCATCCTTAAGTTATTGTATTCAAATTCAATGGATAGCGAGGCCTTCTTCCCATATACCAATTGTAATGGAGTAAATATAGTGGTTGTCTTCCAAGTTGTGTTGTAGGCCCAGGTGGATTCTATAGTTTTGTCTACCCAAACTTTTTTGCTCTTGCTCACAACCTTGGTTAGAATGTTCTCCAATGCTCTATTTGTGACCTCCACTTGCCCATTTTCCTAAGGGTGATAGGCAATGGATGTCATGTTCTTTATGTGATGCTGCCTCATGATATCTTCAATCATATTTGATGTAAATTGTGCTCTTTAATCAGTGACTAACTCCCTTTGAAAACCAAACTTGTAAAAGATGTTCTCCCTTAGAAATTCAGACACTTTTGCTTATTTGTTGCATTTATTGCTTTTTTTTCATCCCATTTAGTCAAGTAATCAGTGCACACAATGATATACTTCCTTTGTCCTAATGAGGGATCAATGGATCCAAATAAATCCATGCCCCACTTCTCAAATGGCTCTAGAGTCACTTAAGGTTGTGAGGGAATTTCATCCTTAGGTGTGGGCTTACCCATCCTTTGACACTGATCACACCTGGTGGTGTACCTCCTTTCATCTTGATGTAAAGTGGGCCACTAGTAACCTGTTTGTAGAACTCTTAACATTGTCATCTTAGTAGAAAAGTGGCCCCCACAAGCTCCATGATGGCATGCTAAGAGGATGTCAAATACCTCATCTTCCCTCACACGTCTCCTCAGGATATTATTTGGCCTCAATCTAAAAATATTTTCCAAATCCAAGTGAATGGGACACTCTTCCTAACAATCTTGTTTTTCTCCTTGGAGGATAGATTAGGAGGGAACCTCCCAACAACCAAGTATTTGGCTATGTTATCAAATCAAGGAAAAAGCACCGAGATGGTGAATAAAAGTTCATCATCTACCATTTCTTCCTTTTCTGTAGGTAGAATTAGTCTTGACAAGAAATCTGCAACCACAATCTCTTTTCCTAGTTTATCAATAATAGTCAAATCAAATTCCTACAATAATAATGACCATCTAATTATCCTAGCATTGACATCAGGTTTATTGATTAAATACCTAATGTTGCATGATCAGTGTGAACAAAAGTTTGATAACCAATTATATAATGCCTAAACTTGTTCAAATAATGTACCACAGCCAAGAGTTCCTTTTCAGTGATAGTATAATTTAACTCAACTTTAGAAAGGTTCTTACTGATGAAATAGATAGCATAAGGCAATTTGTCTTCCACTTGTCCTAAGGAAGACCCTACAGCTTTATCTGAGGCATCTGTGTGTATATGGAATGGTAATTCCCAATTGGGACCGCTAAGGAGGGGTGCAGTGGTCAACTTGTATTTTAGTACTTCTAAGGCTTCTTGATAGGTATTTGTCTAACAAAAAATTGAATCTTTAACCAGTAGTCGAAACAAGGGTGAAGCCAATTTACTAAATTATTAAAGAAACCTTCTATAAAACCCAGCTAATCCAAGGAAACTCCTGACATCTCTTTTTTTTTTAGGGATATGGACCCTTTTATGATGGAAATTTTGTTTGCATCAATCTGTATCCCTTCCTTGGATATAGAATGGCCAAGGACATTCCCTGCATTCATCAAAAATTCACATTTCTCAGGACTCAATGAAAGATTCATTTCAATGTATTTCTTTAATACTTTGTGTTAGTGTCAACCATTTCTACCTGTCACTAGTGATCAAATATGCTTTTACCAAGTTTTGTTAGGGGTCTCAAGGTCAAATTTTATCATGTCATGAGGTTTTCAGAATAAAATTTGGTCACTGCCTAGCTTGTCTAAGATTATCTCTATTCTCTCAAGAATCTCACATGTCAGTCGTTTACATCACTTAGATAAGTGTATCATCATAAAGAGAATATCATCATCATGTCAATCATCACCATCATGATTCCACTCAGTGTGATGTCTCCATTAGGTCATTAGGTTTTCAAGGTCACCAATACTTTCATTTCATGCATAAAAATTCGACATAGGATGAGTTGTGATAAGCAACTCTTTTCAATTAATTTTTATGTAATTTCATAAGTACTTCATGGATACAGTCTCAAGGTTCCAAAAGAAAGAAGGTTCATTGTTCAAAAAGGTAAAAAGAAGTCCAAGTTGCAAATCTCTAAGGTTTTCAAGTTCAAAAAGAATGAAACTCATGTTTCAAAAAGATATGCGGGGCCCATTTTCACTTAAAAGAGAATCATAATATGTCTATAAAATCCCAAAAGCCTCAAACACATTTCATTTATATCCTTACCTCATTTGATTATCGAGATCTTTACTCCTTAGGTGAAAAAACATGGGTTTTTTAGCTCAAACTGGACAGAACTCCTTGGCGCTACGCTTCTGTGAACTACACTGCATTTCTAGGAGAGGCGTTGTGCTTCTATGAACTGGTTTGTGCTTTAGCGATGTGTTTTTGTGAACTACATTGAGCACAGGGCAGAGTATCCCAAGACATACCAAAAATCATCCAAATTCAAAATTCAAGCTCGCATTCCAATTTTTTATTCCTCTAAGCCATTTAACAAGTAAGTACACTCATTTCACTCCCTCTTTTCCTTTGGCAAAGAAAATGAATGATGGTGACTTTAAATCATGTAGGGTTTGTATGAATTTCATGTTTTAAAGCTTGTAAATGGTGAGTTTAGTTATCTAGAACATTCAAATCCTAGAAATTGCTATCCCCTACCTCTGTTTTCATACAAATCACCATCTCATCCACCAAACAAATCATTTTCCTTCAGTTTACGTCATCTTCTTACAGACCCTAGCTCTTACCTATCAATTTGAGTAGTTTCCCTAGCTAGGATTGTTTTTAAATTCTCTTACTCATTTCCCTCACTCATTTCCCTCCATTCAACTTCCTAGATACTTCTAAAACCCCTTCCTACCTCCCAAAATTTCCCTATCACCATTTCCCTTCCCTAACTCCCTCATTTTACCATTTCACCATTTCACCCATTCCTCACTGTTTTTTCCATTTTCATGTCATCTAAGGTTTTCAAAATGGACAAAGATACTTCACCATCAGAGAAAGAGAAAATATCATAAAGGAGGGAGGATTCTAAGGTATGAGCCCACAAACTGCAATGAAAATAACTCTTCACCATTCATCAGACAATGCTTTGAAGATGTTAGTTTCCTAGGGTTTTGTCAAAGAGTGGGTGAAGCAGGTTTTCATGAGTAGCTCTCTGATTGGATTGCCACCAATCTGAAAGGAGAAAAAGCCACCATAGCAGGGATTGATTTCACATTCTCCGTTGCTGCCATCTCTCTTGCCACAGGGATACCTAATCATGGGGAGTATTGGTTCAAAGGCATGAGCCTATACCTTGAGCAATACAAACCTTTCTTAAAATCACCCTACAGAGAGGATCATTCATACATCATTCCATTCAGATACCTGTTGGAAAAGTATGCACCACTGATGAAGGTTATAATGAATTTTTTCACCTGTGAGGGGAGATTTTCTAGATTGTGTCGATACCACATTAGGCTCCTAATGCATTTCACAACTGTGAAACCTCTCAACATGTGTAAATACTTGTGTAGAAGTCTTATCAAAATGTCTGAAAAGGTGCAAATGAAAATTAAAGAGCATTACCCTCGCCTTTTCCATCACAGTTTGATAAAGGTAGTCCTCCATCAATTGGCAGAAAATAACATGGCATGGGATACCTTAATTGAAATAGATTTGCAGTGGCATGAAACTACTTCATCAAGCCATCATCAAGACACATCAGCAAAACCTATGGAGGTAGGGTCATCAATAAAATTATATGAGGTTCCCAAGGCACCGAGACCTAAGGTGACAAAAAAATATCAAAGAGGAAAAAGGCTTGTATTTACTTCTCAAGTTGAGAAAAGGCACAAGCCTTCTACATCAGCACAACATGGATCACATTTATAGGATGAGGAGCTAATTGAGCATGATTTTGAACTAGTTGACTTGGAGGCAGAAGATGAGCATTCAAACTTGCAACAACTTATCAAGGAGAAGGATTCCCAAATCAGAGAGCTCATGGACAATATGGCAAGGCCTAAATTTATCATTTCTTTCCTTGAGCAAGAAAACAATTAACTCAAGGCCAAACAGGTAATCATGGAGAAAGAGAAATCCAAGATGTTGAAACAAGAGGTAAAATTTAAAGTAGAGCATGATGAGCATGATGAACAGGAAAACCAGTTTGGAAAGGAGAAGCCAAGGACAAAGGGTCTCAAAAGAGCATTGCAGAAAGAAAAAGACCAAAACCTACTAAATGAACACTTGGACATTAAAGACAGAATTGCTTTGGAAATTAATGAAGACGGAGAGTATTGGCTAGGTAAGGTAAATAACCATATAGATCAGCTTCTGGACAAGGCTAATAGGGATAACCAGCAGTTGAGGCACATGGCCCACCACTACCAAACCAAAAACATGATTTGCAACATCAAACTCAAGCAAATGCAAAACAAGCTAAAGGAAACCCGAAAAAGCAAAGATGAGAGGGATAATTTGGGGATTCTTGCTGAAGCATCAATGAGAGCATAAAATACCTAATTTAGCACTTCTGGACCAATTTTGGGATTTTTCTAAGCATTTTTGGTTTTTGGTGAATTTTGGTGCAAAACTCAAAAATTGCACTAGTTACAGAAACGCAGCACCTTGGCACTGTGCTTTCTCCTCAGAGATCAAAACTACAAGTGGCTTCCATTTTTGGAAAGCTAGTGACCTCCTCTCAAAACCCATTTTATCATATTTCTTAGACAGGGCTAAGATTTTGAGAAAAATGAGAAAAAGGGGTCAAAAATCAACATTTTGCCCCTCTTTTTGACAAGAGTTGCGCTTTTGGAGACACCTTGGGAGAATCCGTTTTGGAATGCCTTCCTATAGGTAATTTTCAAAAATTCAAGATGTTATGGAAACTAGACAGGAAAATCTAGTTGACCATTCTCTTATATTTCAAATTTGACTTCAAAAAGATGCCTAAAAGTGACCTCAAAGTTGGCATTGCGCTTCTGCAATTTTCTAAGTTTTTAATTAAAAATTCCACTGTGTAATTTCTCAGGTTTTTAGTTTGACTTGGTCAAAGTTAAATTCATGATATAAATTCAGTATTTCAAAGTCTATATGATGTAATCATGAATAAATAGGCATGATAGGTTGTTTTTATGGTTAATTAGGCCTCATAAATGAAGCAAAACTCAAATCACAGTCTAAGAGAAGAGTTCGTTTTTTACCTTCTCACTCTCACTTGTTGGTTGAGATATTCTTGGAAACTATTCCACCACTTAGGGATTCGACCACTGAAGGTGGGGAAGTTGTTTGTTTGAGTCTATATGTATCATTTATCATTCAGAGAGAAGGGTTGGACTTCAGAGAAGAGAACTTGTATCTTATGTTTTCACTGAGTTAATCAGAGGAGCAGTTGCAGCTATTTTTCAGGAATACATGTGCAGTGAGTATGTGATGTTGTTTTATTTTTATGATAGTTTCTTATGAATGAATCCATCTTTCTTAACATTTTTTTCTTTCCTCGGTGACTTTCCTTATAGTTATATAGGCAGAATTCTTCATATTCAAAGCTCTGTTTATGTGGAAAATAATTTCTATGTATTTCTTCTTCTAGATTGATGAATTCATGGTAATACATGCTCATTATGACCTTCTAAGATTTTTAGACCCTACGCTACATTGACCAAATTTTCAAATTCATCACAAGACACTGCTATATGTCTCCTCTTTATGTTTGCTACTGCAACCCTTTGAGACCTTGACCTAATTTCTTTTTCTCATCCCTAGTCCAGCAACCCAAAAACCATAAATTTTCAAAAACTCAACAAAAACTTTTACATATAGCCTAAAATCCATTTCTCTTCCAGTCATTGACTGTGATGTCCTTAGAGAGATCCCTCTCTGGTTTAGTAGGGTTAGCTGCTGAACTGCAAGTGGTTTGAAGCTACCTTTCTCGGTCTCCTCCTCAGCCTGGGACATTGTAGGGGCTAACATTTTGGTGTCGTTTCCAGGGAAACGAGTGATATATCATTCCTGGGATTCATTCTATTAGATCATTCAAGAAGATTGTTTCTGTAGGTGAAAGCTTCCAGTATTTAAAGATAGGCTGATTTAAGAAATTTTATCAAGTTTAAGGTGTGAAAATTATGGCTCCTAAAAGATATACTAGTTCAAATCCTGATCCAAATCCACCTTCTATCGTTGATGACCTAGAAAAACTACTTAGAAAACTCAAGTCACCTATTTATGAAAGTACAGCTCGAAAGTTAGAAAGGACTACTTCTTTGCCTGAAAATTTATTCATTGTTGAAAATATTTCTTTTATTCAGTCTGAGCTATTTCTTTTAAGCTCAAAATCTGAGTCTTGCCTTTCTGAAGTGGTACTTGAACCTTTTCAATTTGATTCTCACATCCTTTCTTCCAAATCTCTCTTTTCTAAAGCTAATTACAAATTGTGGTTAGATAAACTCCCAAGTCTAACTAACCAACTCCAAATCACCACTGAAAAAGCTTATATCCAATATCACCTTGAAAACGTAATTGTTGCTTCATCCTCTACTGCACCTCTAAATACATCAACTACTTCATCTCTTTTTACACTACCTTCATTAGTGTCATCATATTTATCTACACATCCCATTGTAGTACCCCTACTACATCTTCCAGCAGTCATGGCACGATTTTCCCCTCTAATGTTTCCTACTCAACTTGCTGCTCTACCTCAAAACTATGGCAAAGACTCCCTCTGTTTGATGGAAGTTAAGAAATCACAACCCAGCAGCATGTTGATAAATTGGTAGATTTTATTGATCTTGAAGAGATTTATGAAGAAGATGCTAAGATGAGAATCATAGCTCAGAGTTTTTCCGGAGATGTGAAGAAATGGTTTCGCTGTTTGGTTGTTAATTTTGTCAATAGCTCTGAACAGTTCATAGAGTTGTTCCTAGAACGATGGCAAGAAAATAAAAATCCATTATAGATTTTGGCTTAGTATAATTCCATGAAAAGACACCCAAACGAGGCAGTATAGGAATTCACAACAAGGTTCAATATGTTATATAATTCTATTCCTGATGATATGAAACCTCCTCCTGGTTTAGCACTTCTCCACTTGATCCAGGTGGCTCCAGGGACACACACAAGATAAAGAGGGCTTATGGAAGCTCAAAAATCAAAGAGATCAAAATGCTTTTGAACCAAGACCAAAGCATAGATCTCGTCGTGATCACGATGGTGCGAATGGTTTGTCAATCAGAGTCCAGATGAGGAAGATAGAGGCAGTCAAAGTTGGGTTGACTTTCACTGACTGGGCAAGATTAATTGATACACAATTTGGACTTTTTCCGGCAGATGGAATCTGGCCAACTCCGGCCGGATTCCAAGCAAAATTGTCCCCTCGTTAAAATGTCTCCTTCGACCAAAAATCGGGATTTTCAAAAATGTCCATATTGTTTTAACAACAAAAAACTATTAAAAAAAAGGGCACCCTAAACCTTATCAATTAATGTATTAATGGAGGGTGGGCCACTACCCCCGACCCCTCCCCCATACTTGGAACCTGTGTTTTTTTTGGCGAGGTCGTTACCATAGTCAACATAGACTGGCCTTTGGGCACGGACCCAACCTACAACCACCCACATAATGAGCTTGGAGCAGGGAACAGGTGAGGTGGGCAGGCCACCCAAGGTGGGCCCAACCTGACCTCCCTTCCCATTTAAATATTTGTTATGTAAAAAAAGGAGGAGGCAGGGTTTGACCGCTCAACCTCCTCCCCAATATTCGGATCTTTAACCAATTTTCCTAAATGATTTTGTTGATAAATCCGCCATAGAATTTATATAAACCTTATTTGCAAAGTGCGCCCAGGCAGCATGGAGGAACCAAGAGCAGGCACGGAAATCAAGGTGAATTTTTAATTAATTTATTGCAGGTGGAACCATGATGGAGCGAAATTTCCAGGAGGGTGAAAATTTTGTAGTGTCCAAATTGGAAAAAATTTATGTCGACCTTATACCTCTCAGTGACACAAACCCAATGGCATAGTCAGTATCCTGATCTGAATAGCCAATTTGCAGAGGACCCAGAGGAGGGAATCTTTGTGGAATCTAGGGGGAATCTAAAAGATTCCTTAAGCCCCAGATTTTCATTTTCTCAGAATTCAGAAATTTGACAATCGATTTTGCACTATTCGACACCAAAATCTGATGGTGTGTTCAGATTTTCCATTTGCTCATTTCATTTTTCGGACACTTTTCAAAGTGGAGTGCGTGTGTCAAAATTCAACGTGTGAGCAGTCATTCCATGAGATCCGACGCCGCAAGATTGATGAGACGGCTAGCTTCAGCAGTTTGGCATCCTTTTCTTCAAATGGCCCCTGGAAGTGAGGTATATGCAGTGAGTTAATGTACTTCTTTTGATATGCATTGTGTTGCACAGATCCCTGTTTGATGTTTAATGAGGGATCTTGTTTCTTACTTGTTTTCATGATTCCTGCTTGATGTGATGCGGAATCATTTGTGGGATGTACTTGTTGTCATGATTCATCATTTTTTATTTGAGATCCCTTTGTCATCATGTTGATGGGATACTCATGTTGTCGTCATGTATGTTTGCATTGAGATCCCTTTTATGCCATATTGGCAGGATGCTCATCATGCATGAGTTTATTTCATATTGATAGGAGTCCTTTTTCACTGAGAGTTCCTACAGCAGAACATCTCTTGGAGCCACTCCTGCATGAGGGCATTTTCGTTGTATGATAGCGACATCACCTCTTATGTACATCATCACTATTTACAACACTTAATGTCTCGGAGACGAAGTCCCTCCTGAACGAACTCTGTTATCAACGGCTTATGTTTTCATGTGCTGATGAACGTCATGTTCCTCTTCTTTACAGCATGCAGATGTATTCATTTATGTTCTTTTAAAAATGCAATTTAACACATCACGAAAGTAATAGGTCTTGGAAGGGTCCTTTGTCATACCTGGACCTGGATTAGGTGGTATCAAAGCGGTCTTTGCGTGGATGTGAATTGCAAGCGTGAATGATGCAACATGCAGCCATAGAGAATGAAAAAGCAATGTATGAGACCATGCTCACAATTTCCAATGGAAATAATATATGAAACTCTACAGAAATACATAGAGGAAAAGGAGCAATTGCAGCTTTAATTGCAAGCCACGGAAGAGGCCCTAGAACAATTGAAGCACAACAAACATAATCTTCAAATAGAGAACACTGAATTGAAGATGCATCTACATGAAGAGAAAGAGGAGAAACATAGTTTGCTACGACATCTGCAAGCAAAGGATGACACCTTGGAAAAGCTGCAGCGTGTCCCATGTGAGTTAAAAAGTAGTTCTCTGTCTTCATGTATGTGTCCTGATGATGATTTCATTGTTTTTTAAAATCATACCACGGGAATTGCTTCCAACTTGTTGAAGAGAATGGGGTATGAAGGAAAAGGCTTGGGCGTTAATGGCTAAGGCATTGTCAACCCCGTCAAAGTAGAAGAATTACCCCGTTAAACAGGACTTGGGTATGTCAAAAAGGAAGTTAGGGAATGTGTCAACACAGTTAGCAAACCACCAACAACAAATGAAGAGCAGCCCTCATCAATTCTTTCCAAATCGATAGAGGAGGTAAAATATGTTGATTTCCTTTTGGTTCCGTCTTCACATAGTATGATTTCTGTTGGAGATTTGGAGATCCCAATTACAGGGACAAACATGATGCTCCTTACCAGAACGAGGCATAAGGAGGAAAAAGAACTTGGTGTTAATAACCAAGGCATAACTCATCCATTGGAGGTTGTGCAGAGACCCCAATTTGCAGGCTTGAGATACACCGAGGGAGAATGCTCGAAGGTGTCAAAATCTTTTGAGACAGCGTCAAAATCATCGAGGAAAGAGAATGATGGGAAAAAATCCCCATCATCCCATGGAAGTTTCCATTGCAAGGAAAGATCTGAGGCAAGCTCTAATCGCCACACTTACACCAAAGACAGCAAGGAAAGGTATAACCAATTTCGATATTTGAATGTTCATTTTGATTATAATCATGTCGTTAATGATCAACGTAAAACATGCCATCGAAAAACATGTACCTTTTGTGGATTACATAACCATACATTTTCTAAGTGTTGGAAAATAATAGCAGCAGAAACAAAGAAGAGGCGTGAAAGACCCTCTCAACAGCAGGTTAAACAGATCCAGAGAAAGAAGATGTGTTGCAGTCATTGCGACAGAAATGGCCATCAAAGAGCCACTTATTGGAGGTTCCATCCAGAGCAGTGCCTTAAAGACAAAGTGTTAGTGCATGAACCAGGTGAAGCAGTTGTTCGAACATCGAATGTGCCACAAGGAGGCGACCCATTCACCTTGATAAGTGAAAAATGGTTTCTAGATATGTTAGCTTGTCATGGTCGTGCTTTTGTAAATCATTTGTTACATTTTACAATGTAAAATTGATGACGTGTTTCCATCACTTGTTCAGCGACAATGATGTCTGGTCTTATTATGTCTTGCATTTTACCCTCTGAAAGTGATGTTGTGTTTCCATCACTTGTCAAAGTAGAATATTGTTTGGCCTTATCTTTGTAAATCATGTGTTGTAATGATGAAATGTTTTCTATCACTTGTTGGAGCAACAATATTATGTTGGCCTTGTTTTCGTAGCTGGGGTATTGTGTCCATATTGATGTAAACTTGACCATTGAGTATGTGTTATAAACTTGTGGAAAGTGTGGGATGCTTGGGTCATTAGTTGGTCATGTAAGATAAGCATGTAATCTAAAAAATAGTGTACTACGGGTTGCAGGTGTCCGCTCATCGCTTAAGTTTCCGAAGAACAAAGGTGAAGGAGATGGAAGTGAGGCCTTTCAGGATGCTTGTGATGCAGACAAGGTACAGAGAAGTTGTAGATTGTTTTTTATGCTTTTGAAGGACCAAAAGCTTCTCAATGGGGAGGATTGATCCAGGTGGCTCTAGAGACACACACAGGACAAAGAGGACTTACAAAAGCTTGAAAATCAAAGTGATCAGAATGCTTTCGAAGTAGGACCAGAGAGTAGATCTCGTCGTTGTGATCGCGGTGGTGTGAACAGTTCATCAATCCGAGTCCGGATGAGGAAGATTGAGGAAGTCAAAGTTGGGTTGACTTTTGTTGACTGGGCAGGATTAATGGAGACACAATTTGGATCAGCAGGATTAATGGAGAAACAATTTGGACTTTTTCCAGTGGACGTAATCCAGCCAACTCCGGTCGTATTCCGGGCGAAATTGTCTCCTTGTTAAAATGTCTCCTTCGAACTAAAATTGGGATTTTAAAAAATGTCCATATTGTTTTAATAACAAAAAATTATTAAAAAAAAAAGGTGGCAGGCCACCAACCCCGCCACCCCAAACCTTATCAAACAATGTATTAATGGAGGGGTGGGCTACTACCCCCGGCCCCTCCCCCCATACTTGGAACCTTCTCATTTTTTGGTGGGACCATTACCATAGTCAACGTGGGTCGGCCCTTGGGGCATGGACCCAACCTACAACCGCCCGCATAATGAGCTTGAAGCAGGGGAAAGGTGAGGTGGGTGAGCTTCCCAAGGTGGGCCTAGCCCAACCTCCCTTCCCATTTAAATATTTGTTATGTAAAAAGGAGGAGGTGGAGTTTGACCACCCGACCTCCTCCCCAATATTCAGATCTTTAACCAATTTGCCTAAACGATTTTTTTGATAAATCTGCCATAAAATTTATATAAATCTCATTTGCATAGTACACCCAAGTAGCATGGAGGAACCAGGAGTGGGCATGGAAATTGAGGTGAATTTTTAATTAATTTATTGCAGGTGGAACCATGATGGAGCGAAATTTCCAGGAGGGTGAAAATTTTGCAGTGTCCAAATTGGACAAACTTTATGCTGATCTTACACCTCTCAGCGACACGAACCTGATGGCATGGTCAGTTTCCTGATCTGAGTAGCCAATTTGTAGAGGACCCGGAGGAGGGAATCTTTGAGGAATCTAGGGGGAATCTAAAAGATTCCTTAAGCCCCAGATTTTCATTTTCTCAGAATTAAGAAATTTGACAGTCGATTTTGCACTATTCGATGCCACAAATCTGATGGTGTGTTCTGATTTTCCATTTTCTCATTTCGTTTTTTGGACAGTTTTCAAAGTGGAGTGCAGGTGTCAGCATTCAACGTGCAAGCAGTCATTCCATGAGATCCAACACCGCAAGATTGATGGGATGGCCAGCTTCAGGAGTTTGACATCCTTTTCTTCGGATGGCCCCTGGATGTGAGCTATATGTGGTGTGTTCATGTACTTCCTTTGCTATGCATTGTGCTGCACAAATCCTTGTCTGATGTTTGATGAGGGATTGTGTTTCTTACTTGCTTTCATGATTCATGTTTGATGTGATGCAGAATCATTTGTGGGATGTACTTGTTGTCATGATTCATCATGTTTTATTTGAGATCCCTTTGTCATCATCTTGATGGGATACTCATGTTGTCGTCATGTATGTTTGCATTGAGATCCCTTTTATGCCATATTTGCAGGAGGCTCATCATGCATGAGTTTATGTCATACTGATAGGAGTCCTTTTTGACTGAAAGTGCCTACAGCGAAACATCTCTTGGAGCCACTCCTGTGTGAGGGAATTTTCCTTGTATGATAGTGACATCACCTCTTATGTACATCATCATTATTGATAACACTTAATGCAACGGCTTACACCATCTTGACATCGGGGCTCGGAGACGTATTCCCTATTGGACGAACTCCGTTATCAACGGCTTATGTTTTCATGTGCTGATGGATGTCATGTTCCTCTTCTTTACAGCATGCAGATGTATTCATTTATGCTCTTTTAAAAATGCAATTTAACGCATCACGAAAGTAAAAGATCTTGGAAGGGTCCTTTGTCACACCCGGACCTGGATCACCACTACCCTGAGGCCTTCGACCCAGACATGGCATATCAACTTAGGGAGAGAGATCCTGCAACTCTAGAAGAAATGCAAGGAAATGTAGTAAGTGTCGAAGCTAATCTGCTCATCAAGAAATCTAAAACAAAGCCTGAGAAACCTGAGAAGAAAGTTGTCCTTAAAGAAGAGCCCTCTTCGTCTTCTAATGTAAAACTTGATACTCTGATTAAAACCATGGAAAGAATCATGGACGGAATGTCTATAACAGATCGACAAGTGGAACCTTCAGTAAAGAATCCAAATTATTGAGGACAACAGTTCAGAAATAAGCAAAAAGAGCAGCGAAATCAGGATCCTTAGGAACAAATAAGAACTCCATTTCAGCATAATTACACCGAAGGGCAGGAAGAGGATGAAGAGTAAATTGTAGAAGCAAATCATTTCTTTAAGGAAGATGAGCTTCCTACTTTTCTGACTAAGGAAGATTGGTTTTCTCATGGGTCTTTTATACCAAGTGATCAATAGCTTGTACTTACAAGTGATGATATATGCGTAGTGCAAACCAAAGAATACCAAAGAGGATATCATAATGCACTTGGCCATTTGTAGAATAAGTACAATTTAAGAAACAGAAATGTACCTGTCACATTGAATCTGAAGAGGCAGAATGCACAGAAAGATACACAAAGCAAAGAAATAGCCCCTGCAAATCAAAATAAAGAAAAGGAGATTGTCATATTGAGCATAGATAAAACCAATGAAGCCTCTACCAACAATGTGAGGGAGGATAAGGAGGTTCAAAGTTAAATTCATAAGAATAAGTCTCAAGATAAAGGGAAGATTGAAAAGAAGGACATCACTGCAAAAAAGGTAGATAAGCAGTCTAATCTATTTAGTTTAGAGAATGAAATTTCCAAGTTGAAAGTTTCAATTCCTCTAACTGAATTAGTAAAGAATGATAAGTACAAGTTTTAGATTGCTAAAATTTTGAAGGTAGACCAGATGTTAGACACAGTAAATGTTGTCGATGATGAGCCAGCAATTTTGTTTTGTCCAGCCTTAGAGGGAAGTCCTGAATATAGTGAAATCCCACCTTTCTATCTTAGTCTCAAACTTCATGATTTCATCCTCCATAACACCATGCTAGACTCCCGTGCCTCACATAACCTTATGCCAAAACTTATTATGGATAAACTAGGATTGAGTATCACCCGACCTTATCATGACCTATACTCATTTGATTCTGGAAGAGTGAAATGTCTTGGCCTTATCAAAGATTTAGTAGTGTCCCTGGACCAAATTCCAACCAAGAATGTGTTGATGGATGTAGTGGTCTCTAATATTCCTCCTCAGTTTGGTATTTTTCTCTCACGGTCTTGGGAGGAAAAGCTGAAAGGAACCTTACAATTTGATTTTTCATATGCTACTATTCTAGTATTTGGACAGCTTAGAAAACTCTATTAGGAGAAGAAGATGAAATTCATGATTAGTAGCAAAGAAAAACCAATTAATCACCCCATCCATGCTGTATATACTGATCTAGACTCTTTCATTTTGTATAGTGATATGAACTGAGTAGATGATGATAGTCAGTTTGTACAAATTTTAGAAGTTTCAGATGTCATAAGTAATGTACAAGAAGTTTTGATTGCTGAGGGAAAGGAAAAGAAAGAAGAGTGTTTTCAGCCAGAAAATTCTCTTGAAAAGCTTGTTGATTCAGTGCAGAAAACAGAGATTATCGAGACAGCAAGTCATCCTCCAAAAAATAAAACAGTTCATCCTTTCGAAGTTCTGTTTCCGAATGAACTAAATGGTCTTTGGACCATGGAGTTTGATGGTGCGTTAGAAAAGAAGGAGTTGGTATTGGTGTGTGGATTCATGGTCCATTACATCATTCATGTAAAATTCCACGCAATGTAAGAATGAGTTCTTATAAGTTGGCCTTTGATTTCTCAAACAATGAGGCGAAATGTGAAGCATTGATTGTTGGCCTTAAATTTTTGAAAAAGTTGGGAACAAAGAAAATTTATGTTTATGGTGACTTAGAGTTGGTAATCAAGCGAGTGAAAGGGGAATACCAGGTCAAGCATCCAAGAATGAGAGCTTATCACAATGTTGTCCTTGACATTTTTAAAACTTTTTCAAAATATACTTTGCCTTTGATTCTTAGAACTCAGAATATTATAGCTGATTCTCTTGCTACTGTAGCTAGTATGGTGAAGATTCCCATTCACTCCAATGAGAAGTATTCAATCCATATTAAACATCGCCCATATTTTCCTGATAATATGTGATATTGGCAGGTGTTTTGGGATGACAAACAAATCAATCATTTTCTGCAGATGGAAGATGCATTCCATAATTCTCACATTAATGATGCATCTAATATGAATGATCCAGAAATTGAAGCAACTGAGATTGAAATGTTGCAGCTGAAGGACAGCAACATTCCAAGAGGTCTTTACCTTCTGAAGAGTTATTTGATCGTGATGATGTTTCTAGAAAACCCACCATGGTTCCCACAGAAAAAGGTGTTGAAGATGTGAACATTGGTACAGCAAACAACCCTAAGATGGTCAAATCGTCAAATTCTCTATCTCTTGAGATGAAAAGTAAGTACATTGCTTTCATGGCATAATTTTCTGATGTATTTGCTTGGGACTATTCAGATTTAAAGGTGTATGACAAGAACATCAGTTAGCACATTATACCGGTTAAGCCTGATCAAAAGCCATTTCGCCAGAAACTGAGGAGGATTAATCCTAAGTTGCTGCCATCCATTGAAAAAGAGGTAAATAGGTTTTTTAAATCTCATATCATAGTTCCTATTCAATTTTCTGAATGGATGTCCAATCTTGTGCTGGTGAGAAAGAAGATCGGGGAGATTCGTCTTTGCATTGTTTTCAGAAATTTAAACAAAGTATCCTTGAAAGACAACTATCCCCTGCCAAAGATGGACGATATTCTTCAAAGGGTAGTTGGGTCTTCCAGGATGTCATTGCTTGATAGATATTTCGGCTACAATCAAATTCTGGTGCATAAGGATGATCAGTTGAAAACAACCTTCACAACACCATGGGGTACATTCACATAAAACGCCATTTGGATTAAAGAATGCAGGAGCGACTTTTCAGAGGGCTATGGACATAGCTTTCGCCAATGAAAAAGATGCACTTCTGGTTACTTATTTAGATGATCTCACAGTTTTTTCTAAATCAGATGAAGACCATTTACATCATTTGAGAATTGTCTTTCAGAAATGCAGCAAATTTGGTATATCACTAAATCCAAAGAAGAGCTTATTTTCCATGGAAGAAGGCAAGTTGTTGGTACATATTATCTCCAAGGATGGCATTCGCATTGAGCCTGCAAGAGTTGAAGCCATTCAACAATTAGATTTCCCAAGGAACAAAAAATAAATTCAGTCTTTTAATGGGAAAATCAATTTTTTGTGGAGATTCATCCCCAACCTCGCTAAACATTTGAGAGAAATGACAGACATGTTGAAAAAGGAGAGTGAGCTAAGATGGTCTCTAGATGTCAAGAAGTCTTTCAATGCGGTCAAACTTGCATTATCTACTTCTCCTACTTTGATTAGTCCCGATTATACTTCAGATTTCATCATATTTTCATTTGCCTCTAAGCATACCTTAGTAGTTGTCCTAATGCAAAAGAAAGATCAAAAAAATTAACAGCCTATAACATTTTTTAGTCAAACAATAAGGGATGCAGCGCTGAAATACAATATAATTGAGAAGCAGGTTTTGGCTTTGGTGAAAGCTCTCAAAGATTTCTGAGTCTACTTTCTCCATTCTCACACCATTGCTTATGTTCCAACAATAGTTGTAAAAGAAGTTCTTATGCAGACAGATCCAAAAGGAAGGCGGGGAAAACGGATCGCAACCATGCTAGAATATGATTTGGAGATAAAGCCCACAAAGCTCATTAAGGAACAAGGTTTGGCCAAGCTCATGGATGAATCTCATTTTCATGCACTAGATATCAATCTGATTTCTTCCCTTTCTAAAGAAGAAGAAGAAGATTCACAATTACAGGTGTCTGACGTGTTCAATTCATCTCCGTGGTACTCCAACATTGTTTATGTATTGCAACATTTAAATCCTCCATCGGAAGTGCCCAAAGGTAAAAGTAGATCCTTAAAGTTAAAAGCTTCCAAATATTGTATTCTTAATGGTGTTTTATTTTGGAAGGATCGGGGTGGTGTGTTGCTGAACTGTTTGGTTGAAAATGAAGCAAAGGATGTAATGAGATATTTCCACAAAGGAGATTGTGGTGGCCAGCTTTTTTGGAAAACCACAGCAAACAAAATTTTGAGAGCCAGTTTTTATTAGCCCACTCTTTTTTCTGATGTATCTAAAACAGTGATGAGCTATCATGAATGTAATATTTTTCAGGGAAAAGGAAAACTTTTACCATTACCCTTACAACCCATTTCAGTCACAGCTCCCTTCCAGTAATGGGGTCTTGATTTTATTGGCAAAATCCATCCTTCATCATCTGCACAGCACAAATGGATCCTAATAGCCATATATTATTTTATAAAATGGATTGAGGTGATCCCAACCAGGCAAGCTACTGATTATGTTATCATTCAGTTTATTGAATCTAACATCTTGTCTAGATTTGGTTGCCCACAGAAGATAATCACTGATAATGTTGTTTCTTTCAAGTCGAAGAAGATGGTGGAGTTTTGTGCAAAATATCATATTATATTGGGGCATTCTACTACTTATCATCCACAAGGGAATGGTCTAGCCGAATCTTCCAACAAATCTCTGATCAACATCATCAAGAAAGTTTTAGAAGTCAATAAGAAAAACTGGCACAAAAGGCTCATTAATGCTTTATGGGCAGACAAGGTTAGTACTAAGAAATCCATAGGTATGTCTCCTTTTCAGTTGGTGTATAGGGTTGACATTGTTTTTCTTTCATCTCTTGTTGTCTCGGTCATGAAAATTCTGCAAGAAATGGACAATGAAATAAATGATATGAAGCGAAGGATAAATCAGATGATCCATTTACAGAAAACTGAGGAAGTTTTTCAAAATACTTCTAAATTTTAGGAAAGAATAAAAAATATCTATGATCGCAAGACAAAAGAAGACAATTTCAACCTCGGTGATGTGGTTCTACGTTGGGATGTGAGAAATGAAGAAAAAGGCAAACATGGCAAGTTTGAAAATTTATGGAAAGGACCGTACAGAATCTCAGCTTTTAGGGGAAAGAATTATTTTATATTGGAGGAAATGAATGTGGAATATTATTCAGGAGGAGAGATCAATGGCAGGCTTCTCAAGCACTACCATACTTGAAAAAATTTTGCAAAAATTCATTACCACTCTATATACGAGTTTACTTTTCATGTTCAAGTGTGAAGTGGCTACCATAGGAGTTTGGAGCCCAAGGAAAAGGCCATAAGGCTTCTTTTATCATTTGTTTCTTTTATCTTTTCTTTTAGAGTCATGTCATGTCAGATAGTCAGTCAGTTTTTAGTTTTAGTTTAGTTTTTTGCATTTTGACTCCATTGCCCAATGAATAAGGCTATTTGGTCTATAGTGTTCTTGACACCTCCGAGGAGCTGCCATCCCCAGCTGGAGCCAATGTTAGTGTTAGTCATTTCTAGCTGTCACCAATGATCAAATATGCTTCTACCAAGTTTTGTTAGGGGTCTCAACATCAAATTTTATCATGTCACTAGGTTTTCATAATAAAATTTGGTCACTGGTTAGTTTGTCTAGGATTATCTCTATTCTCTCAAGAATCTCACATGTTGGTCACTTACATCTTAGATATGTGTATCATCATAAAGATAATATCATCATCATGTCAGTCATCGCCATCATGATTCAACTTGGTCTAATGTCTCCATTAGGCCATTAGGGTTTCAAGGTCACCAATACTTTCATTTCATGCATAAAAATTCGGCATAGGATGAGTTGTGAGAAGCAACTCTTTTCAATTAATTTTTATGTAATTTCATAAGTACTTCATCGCTACAGTCTCAAGGTTCCAAAAGAAAGAAGGTTAATTGTTCAAAAAGGCAAAAAGAAGTCCAGGTTGCAAATCTCCAAGGTTGTCAAGTTCAAAAAGAATGAAACTCATGTTTCAAAAAGATATGTGGGGCCCATTTTCACTTAAAATAGAATCATATTATGTCTATAAAATCCCAAAAGCTTCAAACACATTTCGTTTATATCCTTACCTCATTTGATTATCGAGCTCTTTTCTCCTTATGGAAAAAAACACCGGTTTTTCAACTCAAACTAGCAAAAACTCCTTGGTGTTACGCTTATCTGAACTGCACTGCATTTTTAGGAGAGGTGTTGCGCTTGTGTTAATTGCGTTGCGTTTCTGTGAACTGCGTTGTTCACACGACAGAGTATCCCAAAACATACCAAAAATGGTCCAAATTCAAAATTCAAGCTTGCATTCCAATTTTTTATTCCTCTAAGCCATTTAACAAGTAAGTATACTCATTTCATTCCCTATTTTCCTTTGGCAAAGCAAATGAATGATGGTGAATTTAAATCATCTAGGGTTTGTATGAATTTCATGTTTTAAAGCTTGCAAATGGTGAGTTTAGTCAAATAGAACATTCAAACCCTAGAAATTGCTATCCCCTACCTCTGTTTGCATACAAATCACCATCTCATCCACCAAACAAATAAGTTTCCTTCAGTTTACTTCTTCTTCTTATAAACCCTAGCTCTTACCTATAAATTTGAGTAGTTTCCCTAACTAGGATTGTTTTTAAATTCTTTTACTTATTTCCCTCACTCATTTCCCTCCATTCAACTTCCTAAAGACTTCTAAAACCCCTGCCTATCTCCCAAAATTTCCCTATCACCATTTCCCTTCCCTAACTCCCTCATTTCACCATTTCACTCATTCCTCACTGTTTTTTCCTTTTTCCTGTCATCTAGGGTTTTCAAAATGGAGGGAGATTCTTCACCATCAGAAAAGAGAAAACATCATAAAGAAGGGAGGATTTTGAGGTATGAGCCCACAAACTGCAATGAAATCAACTCTTCACCATTCATCACACAGTGCTTTGAAGATCTTAGTTGCCTAGGGTTTTGTCAAAGAGTGGGTGAAGTAGGTTTTCATGAGGAGCTCACTGATTGGATTGCCACCAATCTGAAAGGAGAAAAAGGCACCATAGTAGGGATTGATTTCAAATTCTCAGTCACCACCATCTCTCTTTCCACAGGGATACCTAATCATTGGGAGTATTGGTTCAAAGGTTGGCCTAGACCTTGAGAAATACAAACCTTTCTTAAAATCACCCTACAAAGAGGCTCATTCACACATCATTCCATTTAGATACATGTTGGAAAAGTATGCACCACTGATGAAGGTTGTAATAAAGTGTTTCACCTATGAGGGGAGATTTTCCAGACTCTATCAATGCCATATTAGGCTGCTAATGCATTTCACCATTGTGAAACCTCTCAACATGTGTAACTACTTGTGTAGAAGTCTTATCAAAATGTTTGAAAAGGTGAAAATGAAAAGTAAAGAGAATTACCCTATCCTTTTCCATCACAGCTTGATAAAGGTTGTACTCCTCCATTAGTTGGCAGAAAAGAACATGGGATGGGATACCTTTATTGAAACAACTTTGTAGTGGCATGAAACTACTTCATCAAGCCATCATCGAGACACATCAGCACAACCTATGGAGGTAGGGTCATCAAGAAAATTAGAGGAGGTTCCCAAGGCACCTAGACCTGAGGTGACCAAAAAATATCAAAGAGGAAAAAGGCTTGTGTTTACTTCTCAAGTTTGATAATAGGGCCAAGCCTTCTACATCAGCACAACGGGGATCACATTTATAGGATGAGGAGCTAATTGAGCATGATTTTTAATTAGTTGACTTGGAGGCAGCAGATGAGCATCCAAAATTGCAACAAGTTATCAAGGAGAAGGATTCCCAAATCAAAGAGCTCATGGACAATATGGCAAGGGCCAAATTTATCATTTCTTTCCTTGAGTAAGAAAACAGCCAACTCAAGGCCAAACAACTAATTATGGAGAAAGAGCAATCCAAGATGTTGAAATAAGAGGTAAAAGGTAAAGCATTGTTAGAGCATGTTGAGCATGATGAAAGGGAAAAGCAGGTTGGAAAGAAGAAGCCAAGGACAAAGGGTCTCAAAAGAGCATTGCAGAAAGAAAAAGACCAAAACCTACTAGATGAAGACTTGGACATTGAAGATATAATTGCTTTGGAAATTGATGAAGACAGAGAGTATTGGCTAGGTAAGATAAATAGCCATGTAGAGAAATTTCTTGAAAAGGCTAATAGGGATAACCAGTTGTTGAGGCACATGGCCCACCACTACCAAACCAGAAACATGATTTGCAACATCAAACTCAAGCAAATGCAAAGCAAGCTAAAGGAAACCCTAAAAAAAAAAAGATGAGAGGGATAACTTGGAGATGCTTACTGAAGCATCCATGAGAGCATAATATACCTCATTTAGCACTTCTAGACCAATTTTGCGAGTTTTCTAACCATTTTTTGTTTTTTGTGAAATTTGGTGTAAAACTCAGAAATTGCACTAGCTAAAGAAGGCATTGTGATTTTTCCTCAGAGCTCCAAATAACAAGTGGATTGAATTTTTGGAAATCTAGTGGCCTCCTCTCAAAACCCATTTCATCATATTTCTCAGACATGGCTTAGATTTTGATAAAAATGAGAAAAAGGGGTCAAAAATCAACATTATGCCCCTCTTTTTGATAGGTGTTTCGCTTTTGGAGACACCTTGGGAGAATCAATTTTTGAAGGCCTTCCCATGGGTCATTTTCAAAAATTCAAGATGTTCAGGAAACAAGACAAGCAAGGCTAGTTGACCATTCTCTCATATTTCAAATTAGACTTCAGAAAGGCACCTAAATGTGGCCTCAAAGTTGGCATTGCGCTTCTGCAATTTTCTGAGTTTTTAATTAAAAATTCCACTGTGTAATTTCTCAGGTTTTTAGTTTGACTTAGTCAAAGTTAACTTCATGATGTAACTTCAGTAGTTCAAAGTCTAGATGATGTAATCATGAATAAATAGGCATGATATGTTTTTTTTATGGTTAATTAGGCCTCATAAATGAAGCAAAACTCAAATCAAAGTCTAAGAGAAGAGTTTGTTTTTTACCTTCTCACTCTCACTTGTTGGTTGAGAGATTCTTGGAAACTGTTCCACCACTTAAGGATTCAACCCCTGAAGGTGGGGAAGCCATTTGTTTGAGTCTATATGTATCATTTCTCATTCAGAGAGAAGGGTTGGACTTCAGAGGAGAGAACTTGTATTTTATGTTTTCACTCGGTTAATCAAAGGAGCCTTTGCATCTATTTTTCAGGAATACATGTGCAGTGAGTTTTTGATGTTGTTTTCTTTCTATGTCAGTTTATTATGAATGAATCCATCTTTCTTAACATGTTTTTCTTTCCTAGGTGATTTTGCTTACAATTATATAGGCAAAACTCTTCATATTCAAAGCTTTGTTTATGTGGAGAATGATTTATATGTATTTCTTCTTCTAGATTAATGAATTCATGGTAATACATGCTCATTATGACCTTCTAAGCTTTTCAAACCCTACACTACATTGACCAAATTTTCAAATTAATCACAACACACTCCTATCTTGCTCCTCTTTATGTCTGCTACTAAAAACCTTTGAGACCTTGACCTATTTGCTTTTTCTCATTCCTAGTCCAGCGACCCAAAAACGCTAAATTTTCAAAAACTCAACTAAAACTTACATCTAGCCTAAAATCCATTTCTCTTCCATTCATTGATTGTAAAGTCCTTAGAGAGATCCCTCTCTAGTTTAGTAGGGCTAGCTACTGAATTGTAAGTGTCTTGAAGTTACCTCTTTCGATCTCCTCCTCAGCCTAGGACATTGTAGGGGCTAACACTTTGCACATATTAGAAAGAGCTTCTTGGGAGTCACCTCCATAAGGAATGAAATCATCCATGTATATCTCAAGAGTGTCATGAACAAGTTCAGCAAAGATACTTAGAATTCCCCTCTAGAAAGTAGCAGGGGCATTGCACAGACCGAATGGAAGGACTCTATAGGAAAAGGTACCCCAAGGACATGTGAATGTGGTCTTATCTTGGTCCTCAAGTCTGATCTGTATTTGGTTGTACCCACTAAATCCTTCCAGGAAAGAGAATAATTTCTTCCCTGCAAGGCTGTCTGGGACTTGGGCAATGAAGGATAAAGGAAAAGGGTCCTTTGTATCCTTTTTAAGTTCCTGGTAGTCAACACAGATCCTCCACTTCCAATTTTTCTTGGGGACTAAAACAATAGGGGACACCCACTCGCAATTTGTAATGGGATATATGAACCCTACATCTAGTAGCTTTTGTAATTCCTCTTTCACAGTGTCATTAAGAGTTGGTTTCATCCTTATCTGGGGTTGGCACACAGGCTTGAGTCCCTCTTTGATGATAATATGATGAGTACAAACTGAGGGATGCACACCTTTCATTTCCTTATAATCCCAAGCAAAATAATCTAGGTGTTGCCTCAACACATTGCATAATTGTTCTTCATGCTCATCTGAGAGAGAGGGGTTGATCTTTAGAGCTCTGGATGGGCCAATCTCCATAAATTCGGTATGTTCTAGGAAAGAGGTGACAGAGCACAAATCAGTCCAAGGATTACTCTTAGATTCTTTAATAGGTTCATCAAATGGTATGACATAGGGGTATTGATTTTGTAGGATATGGTCAATAAGGTCATCTTCATAAAGTTTCCCTCTCCCTATAATAGTGTCCAGTGTGCAGACTGGGTAGGGGTTTATCTCATAAAAATTTTCCTCTTCCTCGTCCTGTAACCATAAGGATAAATCATGTTCAATACAGGGTTGAGCAGAAGGATACAACACAAGTTGTTTTGATAAATGTACATTCTTAATAGTCGTGTTCCTATCCCTACAACTAATGTAGGCATCAAAAGTGGCCAACCAAGGTATTCCTAAGATAAGAGGATAGCCATTAAACTTGGTTTTGGGCTGGAGGAATAGGAAATAAATCGGGTACTCCCAAGATTCAATGGAGACTATGACATCCTCAATAACCCCCTCAGGAGCTACTGTGGTTCTATCTACAAGCTGCAGCACTATAGTGGTCTTCCTCAAAGCCCCTTGGAGATTGAGCTTCAACATGGTTTCCTTGATCATCATATTGATTGTAGTCCCAATATCGATCAGAGTATTATGGACCATAATGCCATCAATGTGCACATCCACTACTAGGCTACTAGAATCCAAGTACTTTTTGGAGATCATCCTACCAACCATCGAATCAGATAGTTGTCCAACAACATTGATAGTGGGGATATCTCTTCTTCTTCATCCAGGCCTTTTGAAACATTTCTCCTTAATAAGATTTTTGTAGATGGGAACATCTTTGATGACCTGGATAAGGGGTATCTTGACACACAAGTTATTCAATTCTCCCAGAAGTTCATCTTCTTCTAGGGTGTGCTAGTTAGGTGGACCAACCTTTCAGGATAAGGAGGTGTATTCATTTGAGAGGCATTCTCTTCCTTCTCCTCTTCAATCTCTCCAGGTAGAGAAGGTGGGTGATTATCAGGGAGCACCTTCCTAGACTTAAGTTTGATATCTTGGATTTCCAGTACATAATCAGGATAAAATGTCTCCCCATTGTAAACCTATTGTGCCTATTTATTATTTGGATTCAAATTGGGTTGAGCAGGCATTTGAGGTTGCTTAGGTGGAGAATGGGAGGAGGTTGTGGGTGAGGTTGAGGTGGAGACAGTAAAGCGGGAGGTTGGATTATTTGAGGCCTACAACATGGTGAGGTGTTTCCCCTTTGGGAAGATTGGGGTGGATATGGCTGAAAAGGAGGATTGATAGGTTGACAAGGATATTGAGGAGCATTAGGCCAAGGAGGAGGTGTGAACCATGCATGATGAGTGGAAGCGTACCAAGGTTAGAAAGGTGTTTGTTTATTTGGATTGTAATGAGGATAGTGCACACCTTGCATGCCTTTTTTATATGGTCGAAGACCTTGAGGTCTTCTTTGGTTAATGAAACACAATTTTCTCTAACCCACTTTCTACCCCTCCTTGGTATACAACCTTTAAATGTGGCAGATAGGGGCATTTTTTTGTTGCATGTTTCTCCTCAAAGACTTCTATGAAATTCAGTGGGCACTCATTTCTAGGAGGTCTCTTAGTACATCTAAGGAAGAAGATAACTAGTGCTCTTTCTACTTCGTCTTGCTTCCTTTTGATTTGCATAGTATCTATTTGCAGGGCAAATGTATGCAACATTTCACTCTTAAAATCTTCCAACATGCTTCTTATCTCATGCTTGATGGTTGTGGTAAATGAAGAGGAACTGAGGAATTGACCAAGCTTTGGCTAGACCTACCCTTCGTCCTAACATCCCTAGAGTGATTCTTGAATACAATTTTGATGTCATCATAAGTCAATTGGGTGATATGACCTCCAGACAACGTGATAAGGGTTTCCATTACATCTTCCTTGATCCATCAGAGAAGGAATAGCTTGAGCGACTCGGGATCAAGGGTACAATTGTCCCTCTTATAATTGAGTTGGAATATTCCCTAATAGTCTTCTAAGGATTCATGAGGCCCAAGGGTCATCCTAAAGATCTCCTCCTTTGTTTCTTTGGACCTACAATAATCCCTGTACTTGTCATTGCAGGCTTGTTGCATTTCGGTGTAGGTAGTGATGTTGCCTCCAGGTAAACCCATAAACCAGTGCAAGCCTGCATATTTGAGGGTAGAAGGAAACAACTTCAACTTCTGCTTATCAGAGGAATAATCATAGGTCCTATAGACAACAACAAACTCAAACATGAAGGTGTCATGATCCTCATGTTGGGTTGTGCTATATTCTTTCCACATAGTTAACAGGGGGTTTGAGGGGTACCCGTAACCCCACTTTATGGGGTCCG
>APFE030673121.1:4225-16938 GCA_000404065.3 Pinus taeda | reverse complement strand
TAGGGTTTGGGTGCAGGTGCAGGGGTCTGAGCCACGGCCATCTAGGCCGAGGGCCTAAGGCTCTACAGGCCAGAGCTCAGAACTGGATGACGGGGACAGATTGGTACGAAGAAGGACAATGTGTTTTATTATCGAGGTAGGTGGTAGGCAAAAGACTTTGACAAGGCCAGCTGGGAGGCAACAACAAGGAAGTTTTTGGAAAAGGCGTATTTACCTTTCATTGTGTAGAAGAATGGTTTTGATGTTGGGGATCAATGCGCTGGCACTTCTTCTGAATTGCTCGAGGCTTTTCATTCCATTCATAGGTAGGATCAGACCGGTTGTGGTTCTTAGCATTTGTCTGCAGGAGGCTTTTAACCATGGTTAAATATAGAGAAGCAGTCGACCTGGATCCATAACCATAGGATATTTTATCGATTTGGGGGAAGGATTTAACCACCCAGAATATTGAATGGTTTTTTGGGGCAGCTGGCAGTTAGGTAAACGAGAAATTCCCACCGGGAGGGTCATGGAGCAATAGGTCATCCAAGGGTTTGCTGGAGGAAAGCCTGGTGTTGGCCGGTCTAAACAGTGAAGAGGAAAAGGGTTTTCAGGTGTCGGGCCCGTAGGAGGAGGGCGATCATCAAGCAAGAATACTCCATCCATTTCAAGCAAGTAAGGGAAAATCCTATTCACCAGATTCTTCTTTATCTGGAGGGCTTGAAGATATAGTTAATTATGGGTCGTTTCAAGGATTCCGGCAAGGCGTAGGACTTAAATTTGATCTAGTGGTGGGTGAGGTAGAAAGATCGCAGGCAGTCACTAGGGCCATCCTCTCAAAAGGACTGGTAAGCCCTAGTCGGGTTGCAGGATTGGTTGGCTTTAGAATAGGAGAAATCTTGGAAACCCGTAAGGACCCCTCCGGATCTGAAAGGGAGAAGCAGAAAGCGGTTTATTTCCCTCCTGAAGGGATACATAAAGGTCTATATAAAGGCTCAGGAAGTGGGTTTACAACTGTCGTCATCACAAGAAGCCCTTCCTCTGACAAGGCAGTGCATGAACAACAAGAGGAAGCGACCAAGAATTCCTCGAACGGTCAAGATAGGGAGGAGGTTCTTTAGAAAAGGAAGACAGGGGAGAAAAGAAAAAAGAAAAAACTTATTAAAAAGAAAGATTTCGAAGCAAATTTGGTCCTAGGAATGGACTTACAGATAGAAGAAGCTTTAGAAGTGGCGGAATGTACCCTGGTATGGAGAGCAAGAGGCAAGAAATACTCTGCCCAATACATCCAAAATTGGGGTGAACAATAGTGGCAGTCGACCCTAGTCAAAAGCTTCAAGGCCTCGGTCTTAGCAAAAGGTCGGTTTATGGTGAAATTTGAGAATAAGGAAGCGGCAAATTAGGTAATGGGAAGGAATTGGGCCTTTGGTATTCATCCTGTGCTATTTAAATGATGGACTGCGCTCTTCGATGCGCTGCGCGAAAAGACTGATGTGTTTCTGGTATGGGTTTGGGCACCTGGGTTGCCCCCTTTCCTTTGGGTGGATTCTGTGTTCAAATCCATAGGAAACCTTCTTGGCACCTATTTGGAAACAGATATGTCCTTTACTCAAAATCAGAACAAAGCCATGGCGCAGATTTTGGTTAGCTTAAACCCAAGAGGAGGACTCGCGGAAAGCATTAAGATTTAGTATAAAGACTATGTTTTTGAGCAGCCACTAGACTATGAACATCTACCTTTCAGATGTCATAGATGCCACGCTTATGGCCATCTAACTAGGGACTGTCTGATGGGCAAGCGCCGCAGAAGAATCCTGAAGACAGTTGAACAGGAAGGGAAAGAAGCAGAGCTGGAAAAGACTCATGGGACAAAGGAGGTCCAAGGAATGGAACCTATGGAGGTAGACAAAAACTAGGAGGGGAGTTATATGGAACAGGCTATAAAAGTTCCCACTAACAGCGAGGACGTGGCTGGAAACCTTTTCGGGATAGGGAACCTGGTCTAGGAGTCAAACAAAGAACCAACAGCCACCAGCAAAGGAGATTTAAAGGGTATGCAACTAGACTCAAGTACTCCATCTTTGACTCATTCAGAAATTAAAGATGCATGCTTGACTTCTGGATCTCATATCAATAATTGTATCATCGATGAACATATCCATGTTGATAATATCACCGCCGCTATCCCTTCAATAAACCTGAACTGTAAAGATGTTCCAAATAAGGAAGATAAAATTATACCCTCCTCTTTTTCTTGTCACTATAATCTCCGATCCCTTGATAAAAAGCCGACGAACTTTGAATCAATCGGAGGCTTAGGTTTAACCTCTCCACAAAGCTTTAAAAGGAAGGCTAGGGGTAGGAAGTCCAATTTGTCAAAAGCTCAAGTGAAAGGAAAGTTTGATGTGGCAGATGGTAAACAAATGTCTATTCATGGGGCGCTTAGAGTAGTGAATCCCTGTGAGAATGTAATAAAATGATTTTTTTTTATCTTGGAATTGCAGGGGTTTAGCCAGTAAACCCAAAAAATTGGCTCTAAAGGAGATGGTTATGAGTTCAAATCCTGATATCCTGTTGCTGCAAGAGACTCTAGGTAAGAGTTTAGATGTGGAGATGGCCCTAAGTTCTTTGCTCCCGGGTTGGCATTTTTTTACAGCAGATTCCATAGGCCACTCGGGGGGCTTAGTCATTGGGTTCAGGGAAGGAAGACTAAAAACTGTCAACCTATGGGGAATGGCTCATGCGATGGGGATGGAATTCTAGTCTCCTGAGTTCAGTTTCCCCTTGACGATTTTAAACATCTACAGGCCTTGTCAGGGGAGAGTAAATTTCTGGACTAATCTACTGTCAAAATGAGTGTTGAAAAGCCAAAATTTGATTATAGGTGGAGACTTAAACTTTTCCATGGGGAATGCCGAGGCCTGGGGACCTTCGAACAGAGAAGACCCGCTATCAGACTTCTTTTTGAACTCTCTTAGTTCTCACAATCTGATAGATGTAAACCTTATCAAGTTAAAACCCACCTGGAGAAATCGAAGAACAGGGGATGCAAGAATAGCAAAAAGGTTGGACCGCTTTCTTCTATGCGAAGATCTGACCTCCAGAATTCCAATGTTTCGGCAATGGGTGGGAGAGGGGGGAAATTCAGACCATTTCCCAATCTTTTTAGAGCTTGCCAAACCCCCTCTTAAACCCGCAGCTCCTTTTAAATTCAACGCTTATTTGTTACAAGAGGATTCCTACGATAAGCTCTTTAGAGAAACCTGGAGATCCCCAGGTGCTCACCAGAGGATAGATGCTTCCTGTTCATGGAAAACTTAAAAAGACATAAGAAAGCAACTGTTGAATGGGCAAAGACCAGAAAGCAAAAACAGAACGAGAAATTAAACCAAATCGATGTAGAACTTCGAGAGCTGGAAAGTACTGAGTTGGATGGCTATGCATCACAGGACTCCAAGGATAGATTTTGTTGCTTGAAAGACAAAGGAATAAAATTTTACTGGATAGAGAGGAGGAATGGAGGCTGAAGAGCAGGGCGATTTGGCTTAAGGCCGGGGACGAAAACACAAGATTTTTCCATAACTATGCAAAAGGGAGGAAAAACTCGAACACAATATGGAATCTAAAAAACGATGAGGGCAGGGAGGCCAATACGTTTGAGTCGCTCTCGAATCTGGGAAGAAATCACTTCCAGAACCTGTTTGCTGATCAAGGAGAGATAACTATAGCAGAAGTAATCAAAACTGCCCAATGTTTTCCCTGGTATGTGGAGGAGGAAGAAGCAGATAATATAATGAGAGAAGTCTCAAAGGAGGAAGTTGAAAGCATTATAAAATCAATGGCAAAAAATAAGAGCCCAGGCCCGGATGGGTGGACCATAGAACTCTTTCAACATTTCTTTGATCAGATCGATGCAGAACTAACAGAGGTGGTTGAAGAGTCTAGGAGAAAAGGAGAGGTCTACCAGCCCTTCAATTCAACCTTCATCGCACTCATTTCTAAGAAGGAAGTCCCGGAGAACTTTGAATATTTTAGGCCTATATCTCTTTGCAACAGTATTTACAAAATCATCACAAAAGTGATAGCTGTCTGGCTAAAGCCAATACTGTCAAGATGCATTTCTAATGAACAATTTGGTTTTTTGGACGGTCGTCAGATCCATGAAGCTATAGGAGTGGCGCAGGAAACAATTCATAGTGTCAAGTAGATGAACAATAAAGGAGCAGTAATTAAAATTGACTTGTCAAAAGCCTATGATAGAATCAGCTGGACATACCTAATGCTGCTCCTTACTCATTTAGGCTTTAAAATGGACTTCATCAGCTGGATTATGGGATGTATCACTAGTGTCAGTTTTGCGGTTCTCATAAATGGTGCAGCCTCCCCTTTTTTCAAAGGGAAAAGAGGGCTAAGGCAAGGATGCCCTCTGTCGCCTTTGCTCTTCCTACTGGTTGCAGAAGGCTTGAGTCAGCTGATCCAGAAAGCCAAAAGGGAAGGTTGTGTAACAGATTTGGAAGTTGCTGTTAACTGTTTAATTTCCCACCTCCTCTTTGTAGATGACATCTTATTGTTCACTAATGGGAATATGAACAAAATCAAGGAACTCAAAAACATTCTTGATCTTTTCATGAAAGCGACAAGGATGCAAATAAATTACATAAAATCTCAATTAATTCTGGAAGGCTTTAATAGGCATGAGAAGAGCCAGATTACTTCAATTCTTCCTTTTGATATGTACAATCTAAAAAATATTCAAGTACCTGGGTTTTTGGTTGAATCCCAACGCCTACAAGAAACAGGACTGGAACTGGCTACTTGCAAAAATTGAAGCCAGAATTTCGCACTGGAGTTTCAAGTGGCTTTCTAGAGCAGGTAGATTGACCTTAATCAAATCTATGTTATTAGCTATGCCGGTGTATTGGGCAGCTTTGACATGGGTTCCAAAATGGATTTTGGAAAAGATAAGAAGGATTTGCAACAAATTTCTCTGGGCAGGTTCAAAAGAGGACTGAGTGCTCCCTTGGGTCACATGGGAGAAAGTGGCAAGGCCTAAAGAATGGGGAGGATGAGGAATTAAAAATCTCACTGATTTCAGTCTCTCTTTGGTAGCCAAGTCCCGGTGGAGAATCATAAATAATGAAAACCTTTGGACGAGAGTGGTGAAGCGGAAATATATAGACCCTGTCTCTTTAGAAGAATGGATTAGGAACTCAATCAAGAAAGGAAGGAATGTTTCGGTGGTATGGAAAGCTACTGTAGGGGCTTTCAAGGTGATTGAACAAGGTCTGGCTTGGCAGATTGGTAATGGGGAAAACCTGAGGATAGGAAAAGACTCATGGGTTGGATGCAATGAAAATTTCGCTCTCTCCCCAGGTCTGATCAGACATCTCGAGTCCAAAGGCATCTTTTTCCTAAGTCAGGTAGAGAAAATTGGTTCTTCTACAATCTGGGGTCAAGCATGGAAAACTGGAGAAGAGCTAGAAATTAGACCCGACTGGTGGCAAGAGTGGAAGGCCTTTACCCAAGAATTGTCCAGATCAAATGTAAGGCTGAAAGGCAGACAAGATCAATTAGTATGGGCTCACGCAGAAACTGGATCTTATGCTCCAAAATTCGGGTATAAATTCTTAATGTCAAGAAAAGGCTAGGAAGAGCCGGAGTGGTGGGCCAAGCTTTTATGGAAACTCAAATGCCCAACAAAAGCCAGACTATTCTTTTGGTGCATTCTAAAAAGGAAAGCTCCCACTTGGGACATTCTTCAATCCAGATATAAGCAAGGACCAGGGAGATGCCCCCTATACATATCTGATTCTGAAACAATAAGACATCTGTTTTTAGATTGCCCAATTGTTAAAAAAGTGTGGGTGGAGGTTGGGAATCTCATCCATAAACAAGTTGTCTGGGAAGGGGAAAATCTTCCTGAGGTCTGGGACGCATGGTGGCAACAGTATCCAGGAGGGAACCTGCGGAATCTACCTCCCATCATCTGTTGGGGGGTCTGGATCGCAAGGAACAGGTGCATATTTTTGGACAAGGAGACCCCCATTGAGTCAATTGGGCTACAATGTACTTCTATCTTTTCAAATATCCCTGAATCAGAGGAGGAAACGAACCCTAGACAGATAAGAGAGGAACAAATCAAAGAAGGTATCCCATGGGCCTTTTTTGATGGGGCCTCTCAAAACAATAAAGTAGGAGCAGGGCTAATTATTCATTCAAATGAGAATCAGAATTTAAAAGCTTCAGTGGGTCTGGGAAATGGTACAAACAACTTTGCAGAAATGTCCGCCTTAAAGCTGCTTCTTTGTTGGCTCATACACAGGAACATCTTCACAGTTCAGATATTTGGGGACTCTTTAAATGTTGTAAAATGGGTTAATGGACAAAGTAGATGTCAAAATTATATGCTGAGACCTTTATTAGAAGAAATTCTGAATTTAAAGCTTTCATTTAATGTGTTTTCATTATGCCATATATACAGGGAACAAAATTCTTCAGCAGACAAGCTTTCTAAGGAAGGTTTGCAGCAGGATTTGGGCAGCTGGAGAGTAGCAGAGGAAGACCATGGTCTGATCCGTATGTCGGATCAGCCTCCTCACTCTTAGTTATTTTGTTTCTTTTCCTGTTTAGTATATCCTTAGTTGTTTATATCTTATCAGACTATAGCTATTTATGGTTAACTGTTTTTTATAACTTTCACTTTATATCTATCTCTTGTTTGGGTTGTTTTCCTCTATGAGGAGACCCGGGAAATAGATATGTGATTGGGACCTCTTCATGGCACCGCCTATATGGGTTGTTATCAATGACTTTTTTCTGGAAACGTGAGCTGAAAACTGAGGCTTTCACTTTCAGAAGGCTCTATTACTGTTTTTTGTTGGACAGAAAAGGCAACTCTTGATCTGCAGTAGCTCTATGATCTTTCATACAACAAACAGAATGCTCAGGCATATACAATGTAACTTTATATTTTGTTTATAAAAAGTTCGCTTTTTTCTTTGGAAAAAAAAATGTATTTTATAATATTCTTTTGGGAGGTGTTTGAACTACGTTGTGATCTTGATGTGGGCTAGAAATATTATTTGATTATTTTCATTAGGGTTGACTAAGGGGCTAGGTCGAGTTAGGGGTTAATTGTTTTATGGGTTTAGGGATAAGGGGTTATTGTTTAAGGGTTTGGGGGTTAGGGGTTAAGGGTCTAAGGGCTTAGGGGAATGGGGTTAAGGTGTTAGGGGTTAATGTATGTTTAGGGGTTAACTGGACCTAGAGGATTTAAAGCTTAATCATGGGATTTTATGGAGCAGTATTAATAAGTTTTTAAAGTATATTATGCAAAAATATGACATTAAGACAAAATATCACATTACAATGATGAATGCAAAATAAGATCAATATGTTTTTTATTATGGTCATGACTATATATCTCAGAAAGTGTCTCACTTCCTACATGTCAAGAAAAGTAACATCTTTCTTATATTTTTTCAACATATTCTTAAATATCTTGATAAATTGCACAAGCATCATCATTGATTTGTTTTCTTTGTTTCTTGGTCTCACTTAAGTCGTCTTTCCCTTTGTCTTTGTTGTCTTTGTTTTCCTTATATATTATATTTGTAAAATGTTGTTATATAAATGTTCTAGTTTTTTCTATATATGCTAATACTATTCTGTTTATTGTAATTGTATAGTATCGCCACCCATAGGGCATTGATCGATGAGGAAGAGGTGGTTGTTATACAAGTGGCTATTCAAGAACATGGAGCGATTAATATTGAGGATCATACTAATGAACCTACGGAAGAAGATAATGATGTTGATAACATAGTTGAAGAAGATGGGACAAATAGATTGATCTGTTGAAGAATCTAGGGCATATGTCGTTAGCGATATTCTTCTATGTGATAACTATTTGTGAGGCATTTTATCTTTAGATTATTATCACAATCTTTTGTTGATTTCATTAGTGTGTGTATTTCTTACTTCATCAAATAGCTATCAGAACATAGAGACAAGAACACAAGAAATTGGCATTATGGCAGGGTTAAAACCTCTCCCTATTGGAGAGGAAAACCAGCACAAAATTCTTCTTATAGAGATTCTTATTGACGAACACCAAGACCACAACCCTTGACTTACTATGTCACTCCAAGCCCAAGACACCAATCCTCTGATTTGTCACTGTAGAGACCATCACTGTTGTTATAGTATTGTTCCTTCAATGAGACCTTCATAATGTCAACTAGTTCACTGTTGCTGCTCCATTGCCGAGATTCTCCTTATCTTCTTCAGAAACATTAAAATCATAATTGTCACTATGCAGAGATTGTAACTAGCTACGTTGAGACTGTGACTAAGATGTTGCATTTAACATATCACACAGCTACGCAAAGATTGTGACCGAGATGTCATGTGATTGCGTTCAATATTTCACAAGACTGTGTTTTGTATGCCAAGGATATATCTCACTCAATTGCGTTTTTATTCACAAGACCGTGTTTTGTATGTTATACAGCTACCTTGAGACTATATCATGTGATCCTTCTTTGTCACAGGTGTGTCGAGAATATGATATTGAGATTGTTACCATCAAGACAAAGCATCGACCGAGATAGTGATAACATTGAGATAGGAGTGTCGAGGTAGTGTTTGCTTGGAGATCGTATAAGGATGTCGAGACAAAGTGTCCTCCTCTGTCACCAAAAAAGAGTACCCATCGTGATCACATATCGAGATTTCATCACTGTTTTGTATCACCAAGATACTATCCCTTCCTGTATCATATGAATTTTCATATGATAAGGGAAGGGATAGTATCTTATATATATATATATATACTATATATAATATATATCATATATAGTATATATAATATATTATATATATATATATTATTATATATATACTGTTAATACATAGATAATAGCAATATTATATATATATTTATAATATATATACATATGTATATATATATACATATTATATTATATATCATATATACATAAAATATATATAATATATTTTATATAATTATATAAATTATGTATATATGTAATATATATATACATAATGTATATATATAATAACCATATGTAGATATAGTATAATTACATATATATATATATATAATATATACATATTATATACTAATATGAATATATATAGAGTGATCAACGAGCCAGTGAACTGTTGCATTTATTATGGTCGTGACAATATATCTTAGAAAGTGTCTCATTTCCTACATGTCAAGAAAAGTAATATCTTTCTTATATTTTTTCAACATATTCTTAAATATCTTGATAAATTGCACAAGCATCATCATTGATTTGTTGTCTTCGTTTCTTGGTCTCACTTAAGTTGTCTTTCCCTTTGTATTTGTTTTCCTTATACATTATATTTCTAAAATGTTGTTATATAGATGTTTCAATTTGTCCTATATATACTAATATTACTTTGTTGATTGTAATTGTATAGTATCGCCCCCCTAGGGCATTGCTCGACGAGGAAGAGGTGGTTGTCGTACAAGCGCTTGTTTAAGAACATGGAGCAATTAATATTGAGGATCATGCTAATGAACCCATGGAACAAGATAATGATGTTGATAACATAGTTGAAGAATATGGGACAAATAGATTGATCTGTTGAAGAATCTAGGGCATATGTCGTTAATGCTATTCTTCTATGTGATAACTATTTTCGAGGCATTTTATCTTTATATTATTATCACAACCTTTTGTTGATTTCATTAGTGTGTGTATTTCTTAGTTCATCAAATAGCTATCAAAACATAGAGATAAGAACACAAGAAATTTGTATTTTGTCAGGGCCAAAACCTCTCCCTATTGGAGAGGAAAACCAACACAAAATTCTTCTTATTGATGAACACCAAGACCACAACCCTTGACTTACTATGTCACTCCAAGACCAAGACACCAATCCTCTGATTTGTCACTGTAGAGACCATCACTGTTGTTATACTACTTTTCCTTCAATGGGATCTTGATAATGTCAACTAGTTTACTGTTGTTGCTCCATTGCCGAGATTCTCGTTAGATTCTTTAGAATCATTAAAATCATAATTGTCACTATGCAAAGATTGTAACTAGCTACGCCGAGACTGTGACTAAGATGTTGCATCCAACATATCACACAGCTACGCTAAGACTACGACTGAGATGTCATGTGACTGCGTTCAATATTTCACAAGACAGTCTTTTGTATGCCAAGGATATATCTCACACGATTGCATTTGTATTCATGAGACAGTGTTTTGTATGTTATACATCTACCCCGAGACTATATCATGTGATGCTTCTTTGTCACAGGTGTGTCGAGAATATGATATTGAGATTGTTACCATCAAGACAAAGCATCCACCAAAATAGAGCATCCACAGAGATAGTGATAACATCGAGACAGAAGTGTTGAGGTAGTGTTTTCCTGGAGAACATATAAGGATGTCGAGACAAAGTGTCCTCCTCTGTCACCGAAATAGAGTACCATCAAGATCATATACCGAGATTTTGTCACTGTTTTGTATCACCAAGATACTATATCGAGTATGTCATTGTTTTTTATCAACGAGATACTATCCCTTCCTGTATCATATGAAGTTTCAGAGTGATATGAGGTTCTATGTCTTCGTTGATCACTCTAGCTGCATATATATATATATTTGACCATGTATGCAAGCCGACATGAACCAGTAAACCATTGTGTCCTTTCATTGAGTCAACGTGTCATCTATATATACTTTGAAGCCGACTTGACTATCTTTCTCATTGTTTTCATAGGCAGATTTCTTCTTTGGAGGATGGTGCTTGTATTCGAGGACTACTTGACACTAGGTTAACCCATGTACATTACATTAATGCTCAAGAAGAGCTATTTAACATGATTTTGACTCTTTGAGTTTCCTAGACCTATGGAAAGAGCAAGAAATTCATTCATATAATTTACAAAAATAATACTTCTTTTTCTTGACAAGTACAAAGATCAAAATTACATTGACAAATACTGAACCTAGTTACACTTTTCTTCAACACTCCCTCTTAACAAGGGAGGTATTTAGAATGGTACTTGGCTATTATCAATTTGAATAATTTCTCATAAGAAGAATCCAATTGGTAATCCCATATGTATAGCATCATATCATCCAACATTACCACAATGCAAGGCCTTGATTAACTGCTCCATCTCTCCATGAGACCATGAGCTACAATGTTGGCGAGACCAATGATTTATAGACACATTCATCATTGTCTCTCAAGGAACATACCCACCTGGGTGTTCACTGAGTATGAACTTCTAGGACTATTATTATCTTGGGTTTCCAACCCTAAAAGAATATCGGTCCTCTTGGCTACTCTTATCTTGGATGCCCTACACATCCTCAAAGAGTATCAGAGGGCAGATGATTACCCAACCCTCCATTATTTCTTCTTAGGTGAAGACAAGAATGTCGTGTCTATTATGTGTCTACATTTCCATTCATGACCTTCACCTAGACTTGCGGCTGTTAGTCCTAGTCTAATGCATGACACACAAAATAGAAATATGCAACCATCACTCCTTTGTAATCAAGGGTGATATAATTCAAGCTCCCTCTTAATCAAGGACCTGCCAAAGCTTCCTCTTAGCGGGGGAGTCTTCGATACATCAAAAACTTCTTCTTCGTGGGTCCTTCAGTTGCTTGATCAACTTCTCTCCTTGATGTCATGAAAGTTAGTTGAGCTTCTTTCTTGTAGGTCAACAATAATTTATCACTTTCCTCCTTAGTTCATCATGTCATTCCTTTCTTCATGGAAAGTGGCCTTCTTTATATCTGGAATCTTCGTCATATGATTGATTCTTTCTCATCATGCTTCTTCCATTCATCACATGAATGCCAGGTGTACTTGTACGCAGTCCTGCATGAACTTATCCAAATATTATTCAAGAAATCAAGTATATGATTAAATAAAATCGTAGCTTGCTAGGTGGCTCTTCATCATGACATCTTTCTATAAGTATTAGCATCCTGCACACATATTGATATATCTCCCAAAGATATCCATTGTCAAGGGTCTTCATCTTTTTTCGACTTTCACCAGAGTCTTCATATATTTCCGAGAGATTTCCTATTCAAATATTCTTGGTCTTCTGGATGCTGATTGCCTTCATCATGGTTGCATATCTCACGATCTCTTCATTCCTCACACATTCCATTACCAACAACTTTTAATCATAGTTTCTTCATTGTAGTCAATCACATCATACTTCATATGAGGACATATTATGTTGATTTCATCTAGTGTGACTTATGCCTTTCTGCATCCTTTTAGAGGAGGATATCCTTTTCCCTCAATCAATATTCTTAAGATATAAGTGATGATCTATATTACCTACAACCATATGACATGGCATTATAAAAATTAAATATAAGCATACATACCTCATTTTATTTTTAGGTCATCTAGGCTTCTTCCAGCAGCTTCCCTGATTGAAGTGTCTTCAATCCCTTGATTTGCTTCATGTCTTATGAAACCATACCATCATCCTGTAAATTCCATAAGTTGGAGTTCCTGATGAAACACTTGCTTCCTCTCTTGGTTAGTGAATCCTTTGACTATGATTCTATTAGAGAATTTTTGAGGATCTTGTATATCCTCATATGCCAGATGTTTCCCTTTTGACTTGATGTATAATGAGACATGTCCTGGATGACTTCTTCCTTTGCTTCAATGTCCAATGAGGTT
>APFE030673117.1:37319-64140 GCA_000404065.3 Pinus taeda | reverse complement strand
AGTTAAGAAATATTTGTAGCTAGAGAAGGAAGCAACTGAAAGTGGACCACATAAATCACTATGCACAAGCTGTAGAGCGGGCGAGGCGTGCCAAGAGGCACGTTTTTCAAAACTGTCCCGATGATGTTTTCCGAGTACACATCCAGAATAAACACCATCTCTGCAAGTTACCATCGGAAGACCTGTCACCATATTTTCTTTACATAGTTTCTGAAGAGAGCGATAGTTTAAGTGACCAAATCGCTCATGCCAAAGTTTGCTCACTTCATCATTATGAGCAACAAATACTGAGGGAAGATTTGATGACCCAAAGTTGTGAAACTTATACAACCTTGTGGAATCATCAGCAATACCAGTAGCTAGAATCTGTTTAGGATCTCTTAGTTCCTTGATTACAACATCATGAGGTGAAAATTCAACAATTTTACCTTCACCTGAATGAGTTATCTGATATACAGATAGAAGGTTGCTGGATAAGGTTGGAACACATAATACATCATTAAACTGACCATTGTATGAACAGTTCCAGTCCCTACAACACTAAGAGATCTATTATCACCAACATATATATTTTTGGTGTTACAATCATTTAAAGAAGAAAACATGGCTTTATTTTTGGCCATGTGATAAGAAGCTCCAGAATCAATGAGCCACTCATGAGAATAAGAAGAAGAAGAAACCTTTAGTGCATATCCAGATCGAGATGCTTGACAACCACATGCAGAAAGTGCCATCCCTGAAGATGAATTTGAAGAGTGCTCCAATTTGATGTTATGCTTCTTCATTGCTGCTTCCAAGGCTTCCATCTTCTTAAAGCATTTAAATTCTAAGTGGCCATCTCGATTACAAAAGTTGCAATGTCTATCAGTCTTCTTGCCTTTGCTTTTATTTGCCTTATCATTCTGGTGAAATGATTTTTCATTTTGAGGCTGAAATTTCTTAGGACCCTTGTTTGGTTTAGGACCATTCTTTTTAGGATATGACTTCTTAGGATTCTTTGAGTTTGGTTGCTGCTGGGTGGTTAACGCTTTCTTGGAAGAGTTTCCAAGATTAAGAAGACCAAGGTGTAAGAGTTTTTCTTGTTATCTTATTAAAGAATCACAAAAAGCATCAAAGGAAGGGGGCTTGTCGTCAGCGCCTTGAGAAATGAAGACTTCTCTTGTAGAATGGAAGGTGGAAACAAACACAGAGTAGGCTGGTCCCAACTTAGTAAGAATGCAATAGATAAGGGCACTATCTTCTTTCTTAACTTTAACACCTTCCATGAGAAGTATAATGGTCTTGAACTTGGACAAGAAATCTTCAATGCAAGAAAAATCATTGAGGTTTAATGTAAGCAACTCATTTTCAAGCTGATAGGCTCTAAGTTCATTTTTTATTCCAAAAACTTTAGTAAGCTGCTCCATTGCTTTATCAGGAGTATCAAGTTCTGCAATATGGAATCTAAGATCGGGAGAGATAGACATCCCTATCAACCCACGTGCTTGATCTTGCCTATTTTCCCATTTGGCTGCTTTCTCTTCATCTTTTGGCTTGTTTTCTTGGCCTGTGGCGATTCGGTAAAGACCTTTACTTCTAAGTAAATCCACAATGTAGGACCACCATTGGAAGTAGTTGGTGCTGTCAAGGATAACTTGGCATGAACTTTCCATTTTGACAGAAATTGAAGCTAGATATGCTGAAACTAAGTGTTCCAATGGAAAGAGCTCAAAAAATTAGGCTGGTTGAAAAAAAACGGTTCTGAAAACGGCTTCCGGATGAAGAAGTTATGACCTTTTTAAAAACGTTGATGAAGGCGCCGGAAAAGAGAGGGAATGTGCGGAAATGAAAAAAAAAACACTCATTTTTCAACAAAATGGAGATTTGAACCCAAGACCTCTACTATCTTAAATTAGCTTTGAACCAAGTGAGCTATACAAAAAGATAGAGAGAGAGAGAGAGAGAGGGGGGTTTGTTTTGTTTTAGTCACGGATGCTTTGGATTGCGTGCTTGCTTGAGAAAGCTCTTTTTCTCCCTACAAAACAAAAACATGAAACCCAACACGGACATGCAAAAAAAACAAGCCTTATGGCTTAATGTTAGCTTTACCCGGAAACTAAATATTTTCCTCAATGTTTCTGATTTTCCAAGATCACACTAAGGTGTAGGGAAAAGAGCATACGCATGAGAAAAATCCTTCCTTTCTATTTCTGATTTGCCTAGATCGCATAGAGTCGCAGGGAAAAGAGGATACACAGAAATGAAAGGTATAGTTCCGATGATAAAAAGAGCTAAATAAACCGAAACCGAAATAAACAAAGAGAAAATAACAGTAAACTGCAAATAAACACTGTATACCTATACCTCCAGATCTAAAAAATGACACAGCTAGGGCTACCAGAAACCTTTTCGCGTGAAACGAAAGGGATTCCTCACTGGAACAGATGCTCCCAACACAACAGAGCAGTCCTCTCGGCCCGAAAGCAGTCAAAAACAACAGATCTAGGAGATGGCAGTCGCATGCAGTTCTACCGGCTTCAGATTTGGATCAACAACGGACGTGGCCCTCAAATAGCTCCGATACCATGTAAGAATTTATAGGGTAAGTTCCTCATACAGAACACCGCTCACAAATAGATCACAGATCAATACACCAGTATTTTGACGTGGTTAAAACCCTCAAAGAGGGAAACAGTCCACGACCTGTGCCAACGTGGCCACTACAGGGAATTTATTAATAAAAGAATGAAAAATTTACATAAGCTTCTCTCATGCACGGTTAACCTACAAATGACTGTCCATGCGCTTTAAATAGAATTCATGGACCAATCGGGTGTCAAGCCATGGATCAAGTGTCGGTAATACCGAGGAGAGAATGAACCGTCGGATCACTACATATCGTGATCGTCGGATTGTAAGTTACAAATGTACATAGTAAAGAAACACACTTTACCTAGCTCTATACTAGACCAAGTTATACTTAACTATTCCTATGTGTCGGAATATCCTAACATTCTTGTGGCAGCAGGGGATCCTGTAGTTCAGAGAAATGTACAATATTTAAACAAAAAATGAAATAACTTGCAAACTTATTACTCCTACAATTGATCATTTTATGGTCTAAATCATTTTGCCAATTTGAACTTTTGAAGATGACAAACTATGTGGTCATTTCTCTGTTTAACTCAAACTGTTTAACACTAAAACTATGTTGATGGATAAATTGGGGAAATTGAGCACTAAACCTTATGCAAAATGTGAGTAGGGTAATTGGACTTACGTTTTCTTTGAGGAGACCCTTCTTTCTTAACTCATATGAGACTTCTATGGGTGTTTTGGGCGAGAATTTGGTATCTTGTATCAGTCTGCCTATATCCTGTAGTAGTTTTTAAAAGCCCGATATCTGTATTTTACTCCTATAGTGGTGGAAGGTCTCATTGAAAATTTTTAATCATTGTTGCATGAAAAACATGAAGTGCCAAGCTTGGAGTGCTCTCGAGTTAAATGGAGTTGTTCTTGGTGGTTGATGGAGGAGGCTTAGCACACAATGGATGAGTTGGCCCCCACGTATTTATTGTCATCCTTTGTAATCCATGTCTTTTTCCATTAGTACGCGACAACAACTTACTTTTCAAATCATCCCTATATTTTTTCTTATTCTTTTATACATGTAGATGACTTGGAGAAAAAGTGAAGTTTCCTGTCACATTTGACATACCCTTGCTAGACTAATTTGGCTATAAATCCCTCTATTTTTTTCACTTTTAATGTTTTATGTCAGGCCAAGAGGTAACTCCACAATGCGAATTGAGATTTTGCATTAAGATTGCTCATGGATATATACATGGAGGCAAAGACTCTTGGGCTTCACCTCCTAGTGCCTCTTCATATTCCTAATCTCCTTATTTTCTACTTACATTATTTTACATGAATTTCCTAATCCCAAATATTAGGTGTCAACATCTCCCCCCCTGCCCCCCTTAATCTGAAGGGATGTTGGTGAGTTCAAGCATCATTCCAAATCTTTCAAACTCTTCTCTTCCAAGATATTTGGTGAAGATGTCTGCAATCTGATCATTTGTGGAACACTGGCGTAGATGGATTGTCTTAGCCTCAACATGATGTCGAATAAGATGATATTTTGTATTGATGTGCTTCATTTGGTCATACAACTTTGGGTTCTTGGCCAACTTTATTGCAGAAGTGTTGTCAATCATGAGAGAAGTTGAATGCATTTGTTTCTCTTGCAAATCTTCTAAAAATTTCCTGAGCCACACAAATTCATTTGTTGCTTCAGTTGTTGCCACATATTCTGCCTCAGTTGTGGACTCTGTTGGAATTGATTGTTTGCATGATCTCTAAGAGACAGCTACTGATCCAAGAATCATAGCATAACTTGAAGTAGATACCCCAGTTTCTTTATCTCCATCGAAGTCTGAATCAGAGTATCCAATCAAGCTGAAGTTGCCCACCTGTGTATACTTGAGTCCAAAGTCTTGAGTTCCCTTCAAGTACTTTAGAACTATTTTTGTAGCAGACCAATGTCCCTCACAAGGCTTTTGTATAAAACTGGAGAGGATTCCAACAACAAATGAAATGTTTGGTCTGGTTGTAGTCAGGTAGTTGAGACTTCCTACAAGTTGTCTATACTTTGTTGCATCCTCAAATTATTTTCCTTTAATAGATGTGAGCTTCAAGTTCTGTTCCATTGGACTAGTCAAAGGATTGCACTTATCCATGCCAAACATGTTGAACAGATCTCCATTGTACTTCTTCTGAGAGAGGAATATAAAATTCAAATGTTGAGTTACTTCAATACCAAGATAGTAGTGAACATAGCCCAAGTCAATCATTTCAAAACCTTTCATCAATTCCTTCTTTGTGGATGCAATGTAGCTTTCATTTTTCCCCGTCATCAAAAGATCATCTATATACACCACAAGATATACCACTGTTTTTCCATCTTTCTTGACAAACAAAGTTACATCATCAAGGTCATAATGTTTGAAGTTGAGTTTCAGAAGATGCTTTGTTAACTTCTCATACTAGGCTCACGGTGCTTGCTTGAGGCCATACAAGGATTTCACAATGATACAAAAAACTTCTTATTAACTTCATCATAGAGACGATATGCTTTGGAGGTATTTGAAAACCCCAAGAAGATACACTCATGAATCCTTGCACCAAGTTTGTTTCTTTGTTTCTTAGGTATCAAGGCATAATAGGCAGAACCAAAGACCCTGAGATGCTTTACCGAAGGAATGTGGCCATACCACATTTTATAAGTATTATTGTTTCTAATAGCATTAGAATGAAACATATTCTTTATATACACAACACATAGAACTGCATCAACCCAAAACATCAATTTTACATTCTTGAAAAACATCATGGAACATACCATATTTAATGTTGTCCTATTCATTCTTTTAGCTACTCCATTCTGTTGGGGATTATAAGGCACAATTGTTTCATGTTTGAACCCATACAAGTGAAGATAGTTTTCAAATTCATTTGAAGTGTATTCTTTTCCATTATCAGTGTGAATAGAGCCAATATGAGATTGTGCATCATTTTCAATTCATGCATGAAAGTTCTTGAATGTTTGAAAAACATCATATGTGTTCTTCAATAAATAAACCCAACACATTCTGGTGTAGTCATCAATAAATATCATCATATATTCATTTCCATTTGTAGAAGGAACAAGCATTGGGCCACATAAATATGAATGAATGAGTTCAAGTTTTTTATGTGCTCTGGAATGTGAATCATGAAAATATTGTTTGCTATGCTTTCCTAGAATGCAAGAATCACATTGCTTAAGTTTCCTAGGAATTGTAGGAAAACTAGTAACACCATTTTTCTTCAACATATGAAAGTTGTCATAATTCAAGTTTCCCAATCTAGCATGCCATAAAAGACTTGATGAAAATGTGCCTTCATCATAGTGAGAACTATATGAGAAGTTTTGTGCACGAGCAGAGATACCTTGCAGCTTCAAAAGTCTTTCTTCTTCTATCCCCATCATGACAAGTGAGCGATCTAATGCTTTTCTGACCTCAACCTTGCCATCAAACATATGAATGAAGTGTCCTTGTTGGTGGATGTGGACCAAAGACAAAAAAATTCTCCTCATCTTCGGGAGATATAAAACATTATGTAGAAGTCTAAAAGACTAGGCAGTATGAGCCTAATTGTGCCAAGCCCTGATGGCTTGCATTTTGACTTGTCTGCAAAGTATACTGCTCCATCAACATTGTCAGTATATTCTTCAAACAAATATCGTCTAAAGGCCATGTGGCAAGTTTCTCATGAATCAAACAACCAATCATTTTTCCAAGAAGCAAGTGAAGCATTAAACAAGTCTTCAATTACTCCAATATTACAATGTGCCACAACATAATGAGCGGATTCAGGTGGTTTACGTTTCTCTTTGTCATAGGTTTTAACTTTGGCTTCATTTCTTTATTGCTCAATTTTGTCCCAATTTAACTTACATGTGAATGCATCATGTCCATCTCTATTGCGATGTATGCAATGAAGATCAAACTTTTCTCCTTGGAATTGTCTACCCCCCTACCTTTAAAATTCCTTCTTCCTCTACCTCTTCGGCCACTGCTTCCTTTAGAAGAATCTTGTGCATGATTATTCTCTTTATGTGCAAGACACACAACTTCTTTTGAAGACTAAGGAGTTGTAATCTCCCCAAAAGCATTCTCTCTCTCAACAGACTTCTTCTCAAGGGAGTCAAAGGTATTCTCCTTGAGGTTTCCACTTGCTTGCAATGACTCTAGATAATTTGAATAAGTGGGATATAGTGCATTGACATAATATATAAGAGGAATGTCTATTTGAACACCATTGTTTTTGATATCATGCATAATAGATCTTACTTTTGATGCTAAAGCAAGAGGATCATCATTTTTCAGTTCAATATTGAACAATTTAATCATCAATTGGACAACTTCAAGTTTAGAGTGTGAGTCATAGAGTTCCTTCAACTTTTGTAAAGCTTCAAAAACATTTGAAAATGGTGAAATACGGCGACTCACGTCTTCATATAAAAATGTTGCAATCAAGGCATAGGCCTAGTTGTTTTTTTTTTTCCCAAATGGTAATCTCTTTATCTGAGGTGGGCTTTGCAGGTTCATTATCCCCTTCTCCTACACAAACTCCTTTTCACAGCTCATTGAAAATGAGTGTTTTTTTTTTTTTTTTTTTTAATCTTCCGTGACCAATCAGGATAGTTCTTTGAACTACTCCAACAACATATATCAATCAATGCATTTTAAAATGTATAGTGCAAAAAAAATGTGTACTTTTGGTGGCAAAAAAATGCAGTTATGGTGGCAAAAAACACAATTTTGGTGTAAAAAATGCAATCTGATATTTATTGAATAGAGGTATTATTTGAGGGAGGTGAATATGGGGGAGGGTGTATATGGGGAAGGGTGTATATGGGGAAGGTGTATGGCGGGGGAGGTAATTATTGGACCGACGGAGTTATGGTGGGGGAGGTTATATCTGGGTGATATAACAATTGTTATATAATTGTGATATCAAAATGCGTAGTGGGGAGCGTATTTAAAAACTGAGAGTGGATTGGCATGATGTCGTGGGGAAGTTTATGTATGGGGATTCAGTCGTTAAACAACGAGATTGGGAGCATGGAGTATTGTAGCAGATACAGTATGTTCTGTTGCGTAGTGGGAGGAGGTGGTGTGTTCCACTGCGTGGTATTGACCTGGAGTATGGTGGTATGACTGTCGGGAGTAGGGAGGAGAAAGCGGTGAGGGTATTATGTATACCGTGTACACTAGTATGGGAGAGTGATGAATAGTGAGTGGTATTATATTGATACCGGTGATAGGGAGGAGCACGATGTGTAGTCGAACCATAGGGGGAGTGGTATTATATGAGCTGTGAACCGAAATATGAATGGTTATGCCACGAAGTGTGTATGGTGATGCCACAGATAGGCGGGAAGCACAATGGGGAGAGTGCAGGAGGGTGTATCTGGACCGGTGAGGAGCATATACCATCCAACCAACCCATAGGTCAAGGTAATGCCTGCCTATACATAACGTCGAAATTATGGACGAGCATTGGGAGGAGAAACCAAAGGTATCACGATGTCGAGGGAGCAGTAATACCAGCATTCTGAGGGCACATAATCAACACAAAAACAACTAGTTGACCAACATATTCAACACATACCATTTAGACATTCAATAAAACTAACATAGAGGAGAGAGAGCATGGCAGACTGCAAAAATGGCAGAAGGGAGTGACAAGGGAAGTAAAGCTAAAAATGGAGCTGGCTTTGATACCATGTCAGGCTAGGAGGTAAGTCCAAAATGCAAATTTTTTATTTTCTTTAAGATTTCTCATGGATATATACATGGAGGGGGAGACTTGTGGGATACACCTCCCAATGTCTCTTCATATTCCTAATCTCCTTATTTTCTATTTACATTATTTCACATGAATTTCCTAATCCCAAAGATTAGGTGTCAACATTTTCTAATGCATGGGATAAGTTCAAAGGGTGAGGTCAGGAGATCCATACTCGGTGCCTTACCTTCTGATGCTTTTGGAGGTGGTTTTATGCTTCTATAGGTGATCTAGTGTTGTTTTTGTTGAACAAGTGGTCCTGTAGTTGCTTAGGGTGATTTTTTGAGCTAAGAGTTATGTCTTGACTGCCAAAGAATGTGGGAATTTGTGGCATGTAGTGACCTTCTTCAAGGATGCTAGAGACTTGTGTGTATAAGGTTTTTGAAGACTACTACAATACTATGTAGTCTCCTATAAGAGTCACATAAAATATTCCTTCTCATCATTTTATTCTTCCAAAACATCGAGGAACTCAAATAATTCAAGGAGGATCTGGAGATGGTGATGAAAATGCTTTTGGTTGTGGTTATGATTGAAAAGACAAGGATTTTGTTTTGCTGTGGACAAAATATAATGAATAGTGGAGAAACAAATGAGGGGTAAGGCATGTCTATGGAATAACTAAGTGTTAGGATGCCTTTGATACTTTTCTTTCGCTTGTATGAATAGAAAGTCCTTGGTTTGCAACTTTTTAGCAAAATCTGGGTTATCTCGCAACATTACAAGATTTTCTTGTAGCAACTCAAGGAAGTGAATAAAATGTATGAAATTAAAGAGGTTGGAAATGATGAGATGATGTTGTGGATGATGGGTGATGATGGAAAATGGTGTAGGGGTACTTTATGGGCCCATTGAGAGTAAAGGGATTTTTTTTTTGATGTTGTGGATGATGGGTGATGATGGAAAATGGTGTAGGGGTACTTTATGGGCCCACTGAGAGTAAAGGGCCTTTTTTTTTTTTCTTTAGAGGCCCACTAGTTGTGTCATGGAGGTTTTAAGCTAGTAGGTCTACCCTAGGTGCCTCAGAGAAGGCTTTCACTTAGGGATCTTTATTATTATTTTCTGTTTCTCAAATTTACAAGCTGCCTCACAAAGGTTTTTAGCTAATGAGTCTGCCTCAAGGGCCTTAGAGGAAGTTTTCACTTGGGGGTTTTTTATTTTTCATGCTCAGAGCTTTGATGCTCTCAATGAAGTTCAACTCATTTTGTATTGAATTAGTATATTCAACACTACAGAGGGTCTTCTTGTAGAATTTCAATTGATAACCATTTACCAAAAGTGGAATCTTCTCTTCATCTATTGTTCTAATCCAGACTGAACAATTATCATAACATTTTTCAACCAGATAAGGTCCCAACCATATGGTCATGAGATTCCATTTAAAATATATAAACCTAGAGTCATACAAGAGGGCCTAATCACCCTCTTGGAAGGCTTCGACCTTGATATGCTTATCATGTTAGATTTTTCTTTGCAACTGAACCACTTGGGTATGTAATAGGCTATGCATCTTGTATTCATCAAGTGAAATCAATTGTTGCAACCTTTCTTCTTGTGCTTTGGTGAGATCCAAGTCGAGTTGGATTGTCATCCTCAGTGTGTTGTACTCAAACTCAATAGATAACAAGGTTTTTTCTCCATATACTATCTCATAGGGGGTGAACCCAGTAGTGGTCTTCCAAGTGGTGTTGTAGTCCCAGGTGGCCTCAACAAGGATCTCTACCCAATCTTATTTGTTGTTGTTGATCACCTTGGTCAATGTGTTTTCCATTGCCCTGTTAGTCACCTCTGCTTGCTTATTTTCCTAAGGGTGATATGGAGTAGACTTTTGGTATCGGATGTGATGTTTCTTCATGATCCCTTCGATCAGATTGGAGGTGAGCTGGGAGCCTTGGTTTGTCACCAATTCTCTTGTGAAACCAAACTTATTGAACATGTTTTCCTCAAGAATTCAACCACCTTTTTCTTAGTTTTTTCTTTTACTGCTTTCACCTCAACCCATTTAGTTAGGTAGTCAGTGCATACTATAATGTACCTCTCTTTCTAGGACCAATTAATTCCATGCCTTGCTTCTCAAATGACTCAAAAGTCACTTGAGGTTGTAAATACATTTCATCCCTCTAAGTGGTTTCACCATCCTCTCACATTTATCACACTATGCTATGTATCTATGGGAATATTTGTGAAGGGTCCATCATGAAAAGCTGAGAGGATGTCAAAAACTTCATCTTCCATCATACATCTTCTGAAGATCTGATCAGAACCCAACTTGTAAAAATTACCCCCAATCCAAGTGTAAGAGGCACATTTTTGACAATTTTGCTTTTCTCCTTTGAGGATATCTAAGGAGGGAACTAGCCAGTAGTTAAGAAATTGGCTATGATAACAAACCATGGAGATAAGAGTGATATAGCAAAGATATGTTCATCAAGGAGCTATTCATCCACTACTTCTTCAACATTTTTAGATAAAGTTAGCCTTGAAAGAAAAATTACAACAACATTTTCCTTTCCAGGTTTATCAACAATTGTTAGATCAAATTGTTGTAGCAATAATAACCACCCGATTATGCAAGCATTCACATCTAATTTGTTCATTAAGTATTTTTTTGTTGCATGATCAGTATGTACAAAGAATTGATAGCCAATAATGTAATTCTTGAATTTGATTAAGGAATGTACAACATCAAGGAGTTCTTTCTCAATGACTATATAATTAAGCTCAGTTTTGGACAAAATTTTGTTCATAAAATAAATGACATAGGGAAGTTTACCTTCTAGTTGTTCCATTATTGCCCCAACCATTTTATCTAATGCACTTGTATGGATATGGAAGGGAAAAGTCAAATTTGGACCTCTAAGGACATGTGCAGTCGTTAGTTTTTCTTTAATTTCTTCAAATGCATTCTGACATAAATATGTCCAGCAAAATTCTACATCTTTTGATAGTAAATAAATTAAAGGAGAAGCAATCTCGCTAAAATCTTTGATGAATCTTCGATAATACCCAACAAGGTCTAGAAAACTTCTAACATTTTTATGTTTTTTAGGAACATGAACCTTTTTATGATGTCTATTTTATTATGATATACTTTTATTCCTTTTTTCAGAGAAAATTTTCTAAAACAATCCCTTCATTCATGAAAAACAAACATTTCTCATGGCTTAGGTAGGGGTTCATCTCATTACACCTTTGCAAAACTTTAAAGAGTTTGGAGAGAGCCTCTTGGAAATCATCCCTATAGGGTATAAAATCATCCATGTAGATTTCCATTGTATCATGCACAAGGTCAAATAATATACTCAACACAATTGTATGGAATGTGGCAGGGGCATTGCACAGACCAAATGGAATAAATTTGTAAGCAAAGGTTCCCCATGGACACGTCAAAGTGGTTTTATCCCGATCTTCAAGGCTGATATAGATTTGATTGTACCCATTAAAACCATCCAGAAAGTATAACATTTTCCCTTCGAGGACATCAAGAATTTGGTTAATAAAGGGCAAGGGAAATTATCCTTTCTACTGACTTTATTGAGTTCTCTATAATCGACACATATTCTCCATTATATATTCTTTTTAGGGACAATGACTAAGGGAGATACCTATTCACTATCTAAGATTGGATAGATGAATCATGCATCCAACAATTTCTGCAATTCGTCCTTAGCAATGTCTTTTAATGCAGGTGCATTCACTTTTGTGGCTGAAGAACAATTTTATGGACCTATTTAATGTATATATGATGAGTTCATATAGAAGGATGGGCTCATTTTATCTCTTTATAGTCCCATGCAAATGCATCAACATGTTTTTTCAAAATAATTAACAGTTTTTCATCTTGTTTAGTTGAAAGAAAGGGGCTGATTTTCAAGGGTTTGGAAGGGATAATTTTTATGATTTTCACATTATTTTGTTCAAAACCATCAATAATCAAATATTCCTATGAACTGTGTTGAGAACAATCAATTTTTCCTATAGATTCATCTTTCAAGTCATCAACATTCATGGCAGCAAAGTACTTATTTTGCCGAAATTTTCCAATCAAATTATTCCCATCCATTTGTCTATTGTCAATGGTGGTTTCTAATGTACATATAGGGTAGGATGATGTTAAACAAGAGCCTTCTTCTTCTTCTTCTACCCAAACATAAAAATCATGCACTGGGGGGTTGAGTAGGTGGATGTATTACAAGTTGTTTTTTATATTTCCCATTAGTGACAGTCATATTTCTAGCCCTACAATCGATGTAGGCATCAACGGTGGCCAACCAAGGCCTTCCTAAGATAAGAGGGTATCCATTAAACTTGGTCTTGGGTTAAAGGATAAGGAAATATGTGGTATACTCTGAAGAATCAATGGAGACCATAACATTCTCAATAACACCTTCATTTCTATTGTGTATCTATCAACAAGTTGTAGCACTGTCGTGGTCTTCCTTTGGGATTATTGGAGATTGAGTTTAATCATATTCTCCTTAGTCATGAAATTGCATCTTCTAATTTAATGAGAGTGATAGGAACTACAATATCATTGATGCGGACATCTATTATCGGGCTCCCAGGATCCAGGTAATTTGGGATGATGACCTTCCCAAGCATAAGATCAACTAGTTATCCTATGACATTGATAGTAGGGGCATCACTTTTTCCCTTCCTAGGCCTTCTAAGACATTCCTCTTTAATGAAATTATTGTAGATAGGAATATCGTTGATGTCCCGAAGGAGAGGAATCTTGACACTATTTTTTCAATTCTCCTAGAAGTTTGGCTTGTTCTAGGGTGTGTGCTTTGTGAGTGGTTAACCTTTCAGTATAGGGAGGCTTAGTGACTTGACGTGTGGTATCTTCTTTCTCTTATTCTATATTTTTTGTTGGAAAAGGTGGGTGAGCATCTGAATGAACCTTCCCAGACCTAAGATTGATCTCTTCAATTTCTACTACATAAGTTGGATCAATAGTTTCTCATTGTAAACTTGTTGAGCTTGCTTGTTGTTAGGATTTGGGTTCGGTTGCATAGGCACCTGAGGTTGTTTTAGAGGACCACTTTAGGGTACTTATGGTTGAGGAGGAGGCATCAAGGTAGGTAGTTGGGATTGCTGAGGCCTCCATCCAAAAGATGGATTACCCCATTGAGGAGGTTGGTGTGGATATGGTTGAAAAGGAGGAATAACATTGGGGAGGATAAGGCCATATTGCGGGCATAGACGAGGGCGAGGTGTTAGGAGGGCACCAAGGTTGAAAATGTGCATTGTAATTTGTATTGAAAGAAGAGGGTTAGTTAATACCTTGTTGATACTGCCTAGGGGCTTGTGGCCTCTTTTGATTGACAAAGTAGAGCTAATCCATGCTCCCTTCTGCTGCTTGGTATGCAACTTTAAAACCTAGAAAAGATAGACATTTCTCAATGGAGTGGTTTTTCTCACATACAAAACATATCTCTATGACATCTAAAAAAGACTCATTCCTATGATGTCTTTTAGTGCACCTAGGTCAAAATATAGCTAATTTCCTTTTTGTTTCTTCTTGTTTTCTCTTGATTTGTAGTGTATCCATCTGCATAGAAAATATGTGTAAGATATCGATTTTTAGGTCCTCTAATGTACCTCATATATCATTCTTAGCACTTATAGAGGAGGAAGAAGGACTTACCAAACCTTTATTTGTTCTACCTCTTTTTTTAGCAGCTTTAGAATGATTTTTGAATATTTTTGTTTTGATGTCATCATAACTGAGTTGATAAATGTCTCCATTGGCCAAAAGGTTGAGTGTTTCCATCATTTCTCTGACTCCCTGTAGTAAGACTAATTTCAAGGAATCTAGTTCTAGAGTGCAGCTACATGCTCTTTTATAACTCAAATGAAATATTTCCTTGAAATGTTCTAATGATTCATCTACTCCTTGAGTCATTCTAAATATCCCATCTCTAGTGTCTCTTCCTTTACAATAATCCTAGTACTTGGTATTAAAAGCTTGTTGCATCTGCTCCCATGAAGTGATGTTATCCCCTTCTAGGATCATAAACCAACGAAAGGTTGCATCCTTAAGAGGGGAAGGGAAAAATTTGAGCTTCTATTCATCTATTGTGTTCATAAGTTTTGCAAATTCCATCAAATTCAAACATAAAAAGTGTCAATATATTTAGTAGTTAAGCCATAGAAGTGTGGAAGGATAGATGGATTAATGTTCGAAGGATAGATGGATTGATGTTCTTCATTTTGGATTCTCCTTCTATTTCTCTCATAGGGAATGTGAACACTTTAGTTTTCCTATTTTTAGCCATGTTCTTGGTGGGTTGTGAAGGTCTTTCTTCTTCTGCAAGCTCCTCAATGATCCTTGCTTGCTCACCTGAGAACGTCTCAATATCCCATGTGGATAGGGTAGGAGGCTCACAATCAGTAAAAGAAGGTTGGATGCTTGTCAAAGTGCTGGTTTTTTATAAGAACATTCATGTGTTATCCCTAATTCTTCGAGGCATAAAGAAAGAAGTGTGCTTTTCTATTTTTTTCAAAAAGGAAAATTGAATGAGAAATGCTAATGCAATGCATTTTTTGTTTTTTTGTTTTTTTATAATGAAGAATGTATAATGCAGATTTTGTTGTTTTTGCAGAAAATGAAATGAGTGAAAGAGTAAATAAACTAGGGAAGAAGACACCGCATACTTTGACACCTTCCTGTTAACAATGCCAAAAATTGATGGCCCACAATATTGCAACAAGAATACTGCAACTCCCAAGAGTCTCAACTTTAATTGTCAACCTGGGGTTTGTACAAACTTAAGAGGGTTCGACACTATGTGTGCAACATGTACTTATCTTTTTCCTTTGCTGACTTCTATGAAAACACTGGGATAATATCTAGTTGCTAAGAGAGCACACTAATTGTCTTATGCTACAGGTAAAATTTAGAATTGCAGGAAATGAAAGGCAATAAGAAAATCTATGTTATCTTCATGAAAATGAAGCAAAACATCTTAACTATGAGGAAATAAAAGAGTCTTTATTTTGTTGTATGAATAAAACAAACTCACAACTGAAATAATTCTTGTAAACAACAAACCCTATTTTTGTAGGAAAACAATAATTTTTACAACAAACTAGGCCAAAGAATCTACTTGGTCTTTTGGCTCCTAAATTACATCTCGAGGGTGACTGGATATAATCGTGATTTGTGCCAAAGCTTCTCAATATCATGCATCATAAGCACACTATGCACATAAAGCATGATAAATCTCTCTAACCTTCCTAAGAACTCATTTAAGCTAAGAAAATATTATTAAGTGCAAAATGAAAGGTCTAATCCAACCTTTATGTGTATAGGCAAGATTACATGGGAATTATGTTTTACCTACTTGGGAGGCCCATAAAAAGTTTCTTTGATAGAAGGGATGTCCTCAGGAGCTTGAAATCTAAGTTGAAAAGTTGCAAAGCAGAGAATGAAAGACTCGTTAGAAAGAAAAAAGAATAGGAAAAACTAAACACGACATTGCTACAAAACCTATCCTACATGCAAGGGTTGTCGCAACATGCATCAATCTATGGAAATCTGGAAGGGTATCATATTGAAAAAACCAAAGAGAAACCTTGTAAGGTTGGGGAGAAAAGGACATTGACATGTTGGGGTGGTGGAAAGGAACACATGATCTGTGCATGCCCTTAGAAAGAACAAAATAAGAATAGCTTATCTAAACTCCGAAGACATGAAACAACAATCAAAAATGCAGAGAGAGATGAGGAAACATCCACACAAGCTCTCAAAAATACTGAAAAGTTTCTCTTGAACTATTTAGAAATATTTTTGGGATCTTGAAGTTGTTATAAACATTGAAGACTCTGATTAAAATTTTGTGCATGTACTAAGTGCTCTTGTTGAAGTAAATACATAATGTTGGATGTTTTGTGAATCAAGATGCTTTGCAATTCCTTGTGTGTCGTTGTCTACATGTTTCTTTTGTTGTCAACTTTGAGTATGGTCATGCTTTGTGTTGTCTATCGTATATTGTTGTTGTTCTTCCTTGTTTTTCATTTTTCTCTTCATTCCCTTTGTGGTTTTGTCTTAGTTTGATTCGTTGGGTGTGGGAAAGGGAAAGAATTAAGCTCAGGGAAAGGAGTTGAATAAAACCTGACTAGAAGTTCAAGACCATGATTAAATTTTATCATGCGATAAATTGCATTAAAGGGAAGATGAGGATAGTTGATCAACCAAGGGGCTTAGTTGGGTCCACATGTACCAACTAGACAATAATACCACAATTGTAAAAATGACATGAGAAAGAAGTTCCCTTAACTAAAATTGTGCTTGACTATTATATGTTTTATACTTTATGAATATGTGAATGTTGAGAAAAATAAGAAAAGGGGAATAATGATTCCATTTCATTTGAAATGTCATTTGTTGAGTACAATCATAGTAGGAAAATATATATATATATTTTTAATATTCTGATTGTGTGAATGTTATACTACTTGCTATGTTTTGAGTAACACAATGAAGTTATTTAATGGATTCCATGTCACATGGAATACCCATTGGGTAAGTGTGCAAGAATGATCTCTCGCTGTTAACTACCACTGGTAGTATGCATATGATATATTGAGGCTTATGAGTCTAGTCATGTAAATGAATATTTGAAAATAATAGAAGTTGAAAGTTTACTCTAAAAATAACAGCATATGAATAGCATGGAACATGTGCATGTACAACACATGCTTGTCAAAATGAATATGCACATGTTTGGGAGCATGGATGAAGACATGATTGACTTAGATACATAATGAAAATGCCTTTATGGAAGTTTCATTAAAACTTGTACACATATGAATTGATAGAGTTGGGAATAATGCATGAAGTTGAGAAATTTTCAGGGATTGCCGAATATTGCAACAACAAATATGCTACAAGCTAGTCAGACTCCTTCAAAAGGCTTCAACTGAAAGTGTTGGTAATGGTAGCCAAGTAAGTAAAGCAAGTAGCAAGCCAAGAAGAAAGGGTAAATGAAAGGAATCGAGTAAGAGTTCCTCTCAGCTAAAATTGATATCTTTGGTTTCAAAGTTAATGCATGTATTACATGGATACCCATGAAGGGGTATGTTTAAAGTAGGAAGTGTTCCATGTGAAAAATTGCAATGACTTTTGTAATGCATGCTAAACTACTCATGAATTTAAAGATATGCAACCCTCAATGTGGCTCTTTGGGATGATGAAATATATTTTTGATTGCAATGTGAAATACTTGGAATGAATATGATGCTATGATAATTTCATTTCTATTCATTGGAAATTGATAGAATTGTTCTGTGTACAATTATTATGATCTCACTTCAAGATGTAGAAAACTTTCGCAATAAAAATAATGTATATATGAGTACTGATAGTTTTTTGTTTGATTCAAAAATTAAGATTGCAAGAAGAGTGTTGAAATGGGGTGTGAGTTAAAATCCACCATGAAATAATAACACCACCCACAAGGGATCCCAACAACATGACTAAAAGTCTCATGCTTATGAGATCAGGCTTTGGAATGAAGCAAAGTTGGGAAATTAAACTTTTTTATTTGAATTTTTTTTTAAGTATATCTCATGGAAAACTAAATGTTGTGACACTAGTGAAATTATGGAGCATGGAGCTTAGGAAGAAGACTGTCATGATGGAAATGTGGCCCCATGGCACTTTGTTTGTCTCATGGTAGAAATTAATAACTGGTACCTTGACTATAAGACTCCATGAGTAGTTAGTGGAGCACGTTAGACTGCTACTTGGCCATAAGACTCCATGCAAATTACATTAGAGCATGCTAGGCCTATACTTGGCTATAAGACTCTAATGATTATCCCATGTGGGAAAGTCATTGGACAGGTAGACTACCCAGAGTGGGGGTTTCCTGGGCTTGGAAGGGTGAGTAGTTGATGGGGGCCCATGTAGAAAACCCTTTGGATAGGTAGACTGCCCAAAATGGGGTTTTCCTTGGCCCGTAAGGGTGAGTAGCTAATGGGAGGAGAAATATGCCCCACGCTCACTAGGATGTGAGCACGAGGGAGTTTATTTGGTAAATATGGAGCTTGTTCGGTAAAGACTCTCACTAGGATGTAAGCACGAGGAAGGCTTGTTTGATAAAGACTGTGAGCATGAATTATTATCTATGGAGTCAAAGGAAGCAATAGTAACCATAGAAATAAATATCAATTTAAAGATTTTTATGTTGAAATTATGATTTAATTTAATTTAATTTTTTATGATTATTCTCATAATAATTGTATGCTTATGATATAGGTAATATGTTGAACCATCCAACACAGATATATGATGCTGACATAAGCAATATTTGAGCAGTGTTAACATGGTCATATTACAGTGGCACAATAAAAATGTAGTGGAGCTGAAGACCTTAGGGAGTAGGCCATTGTGGTGACATTGGAACCCCATGATATGCATTGATCGCCATGAGATATGTCATGAAACATGTGTAGTGTTATTAGAGCAAGTCAGATGGATACCTTGCCTATGAGGCTCCATCAAACCTCTTCCTATGCGAGGAAGCCTTGCCAAGGAATGGATCACCCAAGGAACTAGGGAGTCAGAGAACGGGATACCTAAACTTGGAAGGTGTGTGAATGGAAGGAAGAGGAAACCTGAGTAAATTGGTTTTCAAGGAGTCATGTGCATACACATTTGGATAAAAAATGCATTGGGTGTGTCCCGAGAAGCAATGAGCTTAATTTATTCCCCATAAAAGAATCGAGGAAAATGAACAACATGACTGCACATGGAAATTCAGGATACGGAAAAATCTCATTGACATAAAGAGTTGTGGCTACAAAGATCAATTATTGTTTATGTTCTCTATTGTAAAACATTGAGGAAAATGTTTCTATAAGGGGGTGGGGTTTTTAACATCCCCTTATTCTACCCTTGCTCTTTGTAATAATAATTGTGATTGCAATACCAATGTGGAGGAATACCATGACTTGTTGAACATCTGATTAAATGTCTTCTAATTACTATTCAAAATTAAATAATTAACACAACTGAGGAAGAGACAACCTTATGGATCTTTGATCTGAGGGGAGGTTTAAGGGGAGCTTGCTTGCATGCATTGAGAGATTAACCTAGCTCAAATTTGATTATTGACAGTCGATGGATCAGATAATACAAGGGGAAGCCTATTGTGTGCCATGAGAAGTCGTAGATCAACCTAAATTAAAGTTTGAAGCCACCCGTAGTTTGGAGAAGCCACCATCTAACATGTTTTACTTTGATGCAATTGGAGACGAATGAGAGTTAACAGAGTTTTTGACTTATCATTAATGAAGAGAAGAGATTGGAATGGGTGGTTCCCAGTCTCACCCTTTCCTCTCGAATCGTGGAGACAATTGTGGAGGTGAAGGCACATAAGGACCAAGGTGGTACTCTCTAGGATGTGTGAAGGGATGTAAAAGGAATTCTACATATACACACAACAAAAATGAATTAAGGGTTCGATTCATTCACAGGATTGAAAGGTACTTGTTCGATAGTTTTCTCTTTAAGTTTCCAACATAACTTGAACTTTCCTCCTCTTTGAAATTTAGAGGCTCCGTGATCTTGAGCCAATACCCTTTGTCTTTGGATGTTAACTACCTTGACTGTGATTGAGGCCACTGAAATCCTTGTGTGAGCCGATGTTTTTGGTGTGTAGTTTTGTGATTGGATTAAACCATCAAGTGTTTGTAGGAAGGTTGAGGAACCACTTAGTGCTTTCTAACTGGCTGATGGACCACCTTCATTCCCTAAGTTAAACCATTGAGTGCTCGCGGTTAGGCTAAGGAACCAACTAATGCTTACTAAGTGCTTTCTAACTAGATGATGAACCACCTTCATTCCTTGGGTTAAATGATTGGGTGCTTTCAATTAGGCCAACAAACCAGGTAGTTCATACTAAGTTCTTTCTAATTTGGGTGAAGCCCTTGTGTTTGAATTTCAAAGAGTAAGTGAGTCACTAGGTGCTTATTTCCAAAGAACAATTGATGAACCACCTGGATAGTGGTCTCCATCTCCTGAATGTTTGACCAACCCATTAGTGTGAATTTCCCCTGTGCAGGCATACCCTCACACTCTGGATCTAGCTAGGGGGTGGTCAACTACAAGAGAGATTGCAATGTAGTTGGCCTATGGTTGGGTGGAAGTCCCCTCTTTAGTTTCCATCTAATCTAACTCATTTCAGATAAGTACAATGACTTAATCATATTTTATTATGGATAATGACTACACCTGTTGTGTTATTTGTTGATAAATGGTTTTGTATGATTCATGGAAGGTTGCTTGATTTAATGGCACACTCATGTTGACAAGCTCTCTTATATATATGATGACATTGAGCTGTCAGAATTGTGTGATTGTTACTATTTTAATGACTTGTAGGATTACTTACATGATTGTGACTAATTGATTGAAGTTCACTCAGTTAACCTATTATTTTATAAGCTCTAAGTTATCTTATATGTTTATGAATTAGGAAGCTCATTTCCATGTTTATGATGGAAAATTATGTTACATGTTATGAGTTAACTTATATATAGTATGTTAAATGAGCATCTAGTTAGAGCTGAAAATAAATGAATAAATTTGGTGAATTTGGGTATCCGATAATGCTAAGGAGCCTACACACTTATGAGGAGGTCATATCACCGCAAGGCCGGATCTTTCTTTTTTATTTTAGTTGAGATGACAAGGCAAGTATATTTTGAGCATGACCTAGATATGTTGTAGGGCTGAATATCCCCTTTTATAAGTCAGTTATATTTGGGTTTGGATTCCTCTATTAAAAGTTCACTTTATTTGGTATCCATAAAATCAGGTATTAACAAGGGCATTACCTTGTGGGGTGAGGTCAAATTGGTGGTGAACCAAATTTCATTTGGTGGGTTCCACATTGGATGTGTTGCACGATGAATAGATATAAGATCTTGGGTGATAAGAGGAGTGTGCATATGTGAAGGCCCTGACATGGCCAAGGGCAGATCACTCCAAGTAGACTTGAATCTGAATATTTTAACGTCTAGAAGAGGATAATAGTTGCCACATTGTTGAAGTGCCAGATGTGTAGTCGATAGGATATAAGAAGAAATCATTGCAAAACACGAAGGGGGCAGGCTTGGTGGGAGCCACATTCCAGAGTTGACGTGGTAGTGACACCTAGACTACACATGGGTGCCACATTATAGTGGCCACATGGATGAAACATAAGAACCCAGGGTGATGTGGATAGGTGTAGTTTTGACATGGAAATTACTATGTGGACTACCCATGGATGCCACAAGGAAATACCATAATAAAATGGACTCATGTTAGGTTGATGTGGCTGTCCAATAAGAGCCACATGTGGATGCCACGTGGTAGCCTCAATATTGATGTGGCCTAATATGATTGGTTAAACTTCAGGTGGGAATTATTTTCAATTTTGGAGTCAAATTGAGATAAAAAAAAATTATATTGCCAGAATGCTCTCAACAAAATGAACACGATTGTGGCATTGGTTTCGAGTTTTCATAACGATGGAAAGAGAGGAATTTTTTGACCCCATTTTCATAAGAGACTTCGGAGGTTGGGTCAAATCAATAAGTAACACCTCCCACAACCCAAGAGATTTTAAGGGGGTGGGAGGGAGTGTTACACAACTAGGGCCAACAACCCAATGGCAACAATGGAGGAAACTTAAATACCACAACCCAACATCAGGGAAATTCACCCAAGCAAAACAAGGCTATTAAAACGAACAATCCTTATGCCTATTATGGTACTTATGGCCATTATACACATGAGTGTCCTCTTCTCCCTCATATGTGTTGGTAATGGGAAGCACAATAAAATACTAAGTGGGATAACTAGACACCTTCCAACTCAACTCAACCCCCTTTGTAGTTAGTTTTGCTTTAGAACTAATTTCCTATTCAAGGATATATGGCCACCATTGATGCCCAAAATGATCGCATTGTTCCACCTCTAAATCAACCTAAGAATAGAACTTATTAGATTCTAATGATGGATTCTGACAATATCAACCTCTCCACTCAACTGAGTCAATATGGTCCTCCAAATAATACTCAACTGACACCATCTTTAGAACCTCTTTCATCATAAAACAAACCCTACAAATCCCTCGACCATCGATTGAGGCACAAACTAAGATTGCCAACGGTTCGTTATGTTGAAATGAAATCAATGTCCATGCACAAACTACCCATAAGTATAACATAGTAGATGACTTGTCACAATCCCCTACTGCCATGTCAATTCTACAGTCTTACAGACATGAAATTTAGAACGAAAGGATCTACTCTTTTCCTTAGGCCTTATGGATATGGCCGTATGATTTTTCTCGATGTCGATAAGGTAAATACTCCATGGCTCCCCCTCATCCGTCACTTTCCAAATTTTAGTATCCATAAAAAATGTCGTTATTCAACGCTCTATTGTTGATGGAGGGGCATCCACTTGTGTGATTTCTTCCCAAGTCTAGAAAATGTTCAACTCCCATGAACTTGTGCCATCTATAACCACATTACGAGCATATGATGGTCACCCTTCACAGCCGGAAGGCTTGTACTAAAATGGTGCTATCGAGTTGACCAACAAGCATGTTTTTCTTGATGTAGAGGTTATTGATACCCCTTTAGACTATAATCTCCTTTTAGGATGTAGCTTCATGTACATCACGAAGGCAACTTACTCTTTTGTATCTTGTACCATGATTTTCCCTCATAATGGAAATATTGTTACCATTGACGAATTCATGTAATGAAATCCTAAGCTTTAGGTTCACCCTAATAATGTTATCTCCTGAATGGTTATGTTGATAGGTGGAAAAATTCCTCCTGCAACATGGGGTCATCACCTAATCAATGCCCCAATTAGGCCTATACTCGTTAGATGTGGTGATGTCCTCTGGTACGTGGGGCCAATTCCCACTCGATGAGTTGCTCCTCGAAAGTAGACTTCCAAATATGCTTTCCTAAACCTAAAGGCTATCTAATCCAATAAAAAAATGAAACTAATTAATCTATCTAAATTTACCTCCTATTCCAAATCTAACTATCCCAATTGAGATAAAGTACTTCATTGTATCCAAATTGGGAACATAAACACTTTAATTATAAGATGTTGAAAGGAAGATAAACTTCTTTAGACATGAAATAGTTCATTGCTTCAACAATTTGTTGGGTACAATGCATAATATAATTTATATAAGATTACATTAACATTTCAACATCTAAATATAATTAGCGAAAATAAAAAGGGTAATTCAATTCAAAGATTGAAAATAGTTTCTTATCTTAGATTCAATGAAGATTATAATATATTTATAATCAAACCTGAGAATACTCTACACATCATTACTGAAAATGTCTTTCACTAATCATAGGCTCTCGAATGCTTTATTAAATTTAGATAATAGTACAAAAACTTTGATATTAGATTCCTCAATGAAAGAAAAACTAACATTTGAAATAGACATGATAATAGCATACAAATATGAGTTCTTTATGGCCGTCCTTTCTTTCTAGGTAATCAATCCTTCCTCTATCCTTGATAGTAATGCACAAGTCACAATTCTAGATTGCAACATTCAACTATAACTTCAAAAGAAAATCCCATAATGGCACAAGGCTCTCATTCCCTTGGTTTAGTCTCCTTTTAGGTGTTCCATTCTTTTCTTCTCGATAATAGTGTAGAACCATGAATTCTAGAATTGGATATTCATTAAGTTAATTTGAGAGAGCCACAAATTAAAAATGAATACAATTATAATTGCATTATCAATCATTTCTTTCTTTTCCAATTCAAGATTTAAATTTTAATTGAAGATCTTCTAGTTGCTAAAAATCCTTCACATTAACTTGATACTTGAAATCACTTTCAAAATAAAACCAAATTCATTAATTATATGTACAAAATAAATCGCAAAATGTTATAATTACGAAATCACTAATTAATATAAAATAAAATGTAAAAATGTAAAAGAAGAAAATAACGTTGTGATCTATTAGAATTTCTTTAATTCCTTTTTTTTTTTTTTTTCTAAAGTAATTAGAAAAATATCTATTATAACAACCAAAAAATATTTTAAATATTTGCAAAACTTTTAAGTGTTTTTTTAATAATCAGAAAAATATCTCTTATAAGAACCAAAGTATATTATTAAGGACTTGCATTTTTTTTAAAGGTTGTTAAAATCATGGTATCTAGAATAAATCTTTATTATTGTATATGCATGTATAAAACCAAATAATTAATTAAAAAATGAATAAATTATTAACAAAGTAATCACAATAATAAAATTAGCAAATAAAAATATGAAAATTAATGAGCATGAGGATTGAAACACAAAGTCTTTTCTTCATTTAAATGGTTTATTTAAAAAAAAAAAATTGTTAGTAATTAAAATTTATTCAATAAAATATGTTAGGAATACAAACAGATTTTGTCCATGGAGTAAGTATCATTCACATTCAAGATTTTGTCAATTGAAATTATTTCATGAATACCTAAAATCAAAGGCTAAGTGTTTCAAGAGAAAAAATAATCAAATACATTAAAAATAAAATAATGCAAAAAAAACATTTTTCAACGAAAATAAGAGTTTTGTAAAAGGTGATGCTTTGCTCAAATTGAATATCATTAACTTGGCTTTAATATCTTAGATATATTCTTATAATATACAGACTTAATTGCATATGTCTAAGCCTTCATTGAATTGTTTAAGTTTTCAAAAAAATGTAAAATTACAAATAAGGCATAATTTTTAGAGTTATAAATAAGACATAATGTACTAATTTTATTTCCAAGGTTTCATTATAATCATTCCATGAACCAAATTCAATCTTAAAAGACTTCAAAACTTAAAAAATATGAAAAACTTGAAAAAAATAACCAACCCCTTCTCATTAAGAAATGTAAAATCAAGCGACATGAAAAAAAAAAAAAAAAAAAATTAATGGGGGGGGGCTTTATTTTCACCAAAAAATAAGGGGGATTGTTAAGGGCTCAATAGGTTGGAAATCAAGCCATGCATTCTATAATTCAAATCTACAAAGACTCTTCGCTACTTAGGGCATATTGTGGGCCATCACCTATTGTCACTACACCTAATACCTCTCAAATGTGCATGGTGTCTTGGTCCCAAGCTTCCCATTAGCCTATAATCTCTTTTCAATAGCCAACTACTCAATCTTATACCCTTGAAAATTCAACACCTATATCTCTCGGTGTCCCCCCTGGTCACTATCCATTTGGTCAAATTTATTTCTTATTCCCATCTCTAGGAGTGCTTAGTACACCCGTAATGGCCACATTGAATTTTCCCAACATAACTTTGGGGAGTCCAATTTGGTACATGAATCCTCCATTGCCAATCATGCCAAGCCAAATCAAACCTCTTGCAGCTAATTTCACACCCATTCAATCTATTTCAATGACCACTTCCGCTATTTCAGTTCCAATTCAACTCTAGGTGGAGTTTGCTCCTATTATGCAAGCAATTAGAGATGGGGATAAAGCGAAAACGAAAGGGAGCACTAAGAAAACAACCTAGGTTATGGACACCCAAACTATTGCACTAAATCCTTCACCTCTTTTCACTTTATGCAATCTTCCTAGCCACCACACCAACAACTTCCCTTCTCTCCCTAAGCTTAAACATATCATCAAATTAGATGAAATTCAACTAGACTCGACCATTACAAAGGTGAAAGTCACTTTTAGTTAATCATCCAGTGAAAACAAAACCCTGCTAACAAATCATACACGTGCTTTGTGTGATACATATGAAGATTACTCTCATCACTGCCCTTGGCTTCTGCACTTTCTTGATATCCTCATTGTTCTTCACAAACTGCATGTGTTATCGGGAAAACTAGTGTCCATTTAGAGCTGCTAGTCCCACTAAGATGGGTAGCTATATTAGAAACAAACAAACAAAAGTTAATTCTATTTTCCTTTATGAGAAATAGATGAGAGAGAAGCAGAGAGTACCAACCTCAGTCTTTCGCTTGGCTCCTTGCTTGTTTCCTCTCCCCTTTGACAGATATTTGCCGCTCCTTCCTCATTTGTCCCGCTTCAAAGAACACCTGTAGAGTCAAAGCAACATAATACCATCAAAGCATAGAGATCTATAATCATAAAAAATATAGGATCAGATATATATTGACCATACAAATGCATATATCAATTCAATATTCAAAGACATACAAGAGTATGGAGGAAAACTCAAATAGCTTTATTGATAGAAGTAGTAGAAGAGAGGATTACAACCAATTGATCTGACCCAGTGCTATCCTCTAAACATGAAATCCCTTCTTCACCTCATGAAAAGCTAGATCACCCAACACTATGATGTTCCACAAAGAAACCAACAACACTTCCTTACAAGATACAAAATTCCAGCCCCTGGATCTCTAGGATGAGGGATCCATA